>JAOYRS010000066.1:0-315000 GCA_032432895.1 Dryadula phaetusa | reverse complement strand
TCGGTTTGTGGGTTCGATCCCCACTTGAGGGAGATATTGTATTTAATAAGTATTTTTACTTCCTCGCTATGGTAAGACTAATATGTAACATTCAATTATATTAAAAAACTTTCTTTATGAGGAGAGAAGAGGTAAGGAAGAAATATGATGCTTGGAGGGTCTCTATCTATTTGAAACCTTATAACTTACTATGGATTCCTTAGTGTTTTAAGAAAATTAATACTTTTCTTATATTAATAGTTTTAAATTGTTATTCCATACTTGAGAAAAAAAGATTAAACACGGCAGGATTCGAACCCGCATCTGTAGGAAGCCGTCTAAGCGCTCTGATCGCTAAGCAATGCGTTCTACATTTGGTTGCGTATAATAAACTGATAAGAATATTTCTTATCTGTTTATTACTTTAAATTCAAATTTAGTTATGTCTGCTATCCAAAGATTATTTCTACGTAACGATCATTTGGCAAGAGAGAATGCTGTTTAATAAATACTATTATTATAGTGTCATTATAATGCTAATAAGAAAATATTTCTTAAAAGGCGCAGTTTCTAAACATTTATAATTAAAAATATAATTTTTATTTTTTACAATTTTAAAGTGTTATTTCTCACTAAGGATTAAAAAAAAATTTAAAAAATATATATACAAATTTGGACATAACCAGATTCAAACGCGCGCCGAAAACCATCGAAACCCATCTAAGCGGTTTATCCGCTAAGCCATCCGTTCTACATCCGGCTACGTCGAAAGTTCTACACGCCAGTTACAACAAATTTATGTTATTAGCAACTCTGTTTTTAATTACCATTCATTCAGTCAATTACATCCGACGTCAAACACGAGTATGCCCGCACTAAAAGCGAAATGGAGCAGAATAACAATATAAAGTAAACTTTTATTTAGAACAAAAGCAATAGGAATTCATTTAATATTTGCATAGTCAATAACCAAGCTTTTATTTTTGCGGTTGCGGGATTGAATTGCTGTAGATATTCCTACTATAGAGGTAATCTAGTGAAAGACCACTTTCCAATCGATATACAATCGTACGTATCGATTTAATTGTATATATATTTTTTAGTTTAACGTTTTTCTCGTATATAGAAATGTAGCAGAGAGGATTTTATGTCAAGACTCTCCGTTGTTCGTGATTCACTAGAATTCATGTGACGTGCGTGACGGAATATAACACCGTACTTTGTCAAACCAGAGCGGAGAGAGTCACTATCTCAATTGGTGTTTAAATGCGTAACCATCGCGGGTACAGTCATTCACTTAGAGATAGAGAAATAACGTAAATATATTTTTCGGCTTTTAATTTATTCGTCTACTACGACACGAGTTCGAATCCTGTTATATTTAAATTTTCTATTAAATTTTTTTTAGGACCAAAGCTCTTTTGACGTAACTGACTGTGAACACGATTATTGTTGGTTCGCTCATACTCAGAGGAATGATCAGACTTACATTATTTTTATTTGTCCGCTTTTGTAAGGCGTGTCACGGCGGTATGTTCTGCCACTTGACACGCAAAAAGTGTCTCAATTCTGGGTAGAAAGTGTGAAATTTGATAATAAAGTATCTATAGTCAAATCTCGCAGTTCGTCATCGAAGCTCATTCCCGAGGTGTTTAGCGTCAAAACAAAAATTTACCAATGGTAGATAAGTATGTGGGTTGGTTTCAGAGAGCTTACCACCTTTGCGATGCTGAACACCTAGGGAACAAGCGAAGGGTATAGCGGCAACTGAAGGGTGCTCTTCATCAGAACAAACTACCAGTTCCCCGCCAGCGTTATATTAAGACCAATGAGCCATTCTAGCGAGAAGAATGCAAGAGAGATCCGAAAGGTTTTTAAGGGAGGCCCAAGGATAATATAGACCGGAAAGAGGGTGCATGGATCAGGTCTTTTCTCTCCGCATGATCACGGAAAAGTTTTTGGCTGCAAACCAGAAAATTTTCTGAAACAAAATAAAAGAGTGAGCCATTGAATTCTATAAAAAGTAATATTCCTTTGCAGTGTACAGGTGTATACAAATTAGATTGTATCTGTGGCTTGTCATACATTGACCAAACAAAGAGGAGCATCGGGGTTAGGGTGAAGGAACACATATCCGATGTCAAGAATGGGCGTGTATTGCAGTCAGCTGTGTGTGAACACACAATGAATGAGTCCAACCACTAAATCAGGTTTGATAAGCCACATATCCTCGCTAGGGAAAGTAGATATGTTCCTAGAATGATCCGCGAAGCTATTGAAATTCAAAAACATCATATACAAATCATACAATAGAAGAAAGACCAGCAATGATATTTTGTTGTCGGATTTTCTTGGAAAATTACCCAGTTCTGAGAAAAGTACAATGTTATAAATGCATTCATTGGTTTTGTTTTGTATTTTATGTTTAGGGGAGAGTATATTGATAAAGTGGGACCCAATACGACATTAGGTACCGTAAAGAAATCAAAAAAAAAAAAAATTTTCTTAACATATTAAAATCGCTTTATATATAGCTATTTTATATATGAGTAGCTTTGAAGTGACTTTTTGTTCATTGATCCATCATTAAAAGTAATTATCATTGTAGACTATACCTACTGGAAGTATTCCAACTTAACTCATCTCTATAGTAAATATATTTTCTGTATTTCATACAAATTATTTTGCAATACAAAGTAAATTGTTTTAAGTGCCATTTGATATTATGTTTTTAATGAAAAACAAAGATTCTGTTGATGTTATCGTAGAGCAACGAAGGAAACGTACTAACTATGAAATAGCTCTAAGTTCTAATCCTTAGTCGGGGACGTTATTATACATAAATAGTTTGATTATGTTAATACTGAGAAAGAAAGCGGCGTTAAGCTCCGACAGTCATGTCTTATTAGATCAATCTAGTCTTATTATACTCCGTTCTCTACATTTGTGACGAATAACCCTTAAATAAGTTATGCAAAAGGAATAATAACATTACGTAAAACTTGTAGCCCTATTAATATGCTATTTGGTGTATTTTAATACATACAAATATGTAGGAGACAATATTGGCTTTTGAGAATAGAAGTAAGGAAGATCTATTTGAAATCTTACATGTCATTGAAGGCTCTACCGTGCTTTATGTAAAGAAAAATATTCATACTATTTTTCACATTTCTAGTTCTGCCGTTTTTGCCTCTGGGTTGAGATACAATATTTTTTTTACCTTCTCTTTATCCCGCATAGCAGGGTACACAGAAAGTATTTAGGGGCAAGACACTCCGTACTTCCCTTTTCGCGGAATTCGAGATATTTCGTGTTGAGTGGTGGAACTCAACGCCGCGCTTTGTATTACCAGAGTGAGGAAACAAAAGTAATTTAAATATAATCATTCCCCCGAGTGAGAATCGAACCCACAACCGATCGTGTTTACAGTCAGTCGCATCATCTACGTACAATATGTTTATATTCTGATATAAGTTTTCAAAAGAAATTTGAACTTTCTACCGTCGATCTGATATCCATTTCCGTTTAGCACGTTTAACAAGCATATGGCAAATATTATTTTATATAAAGGCTCTGGCGCCGCGCCAAGCACTTTTAACAGTATTAATACTCCTTTACGCTGTATGCATAATGATTTTGTAGAATTATTCAATACTTAATTTTTCATACTAAAAGTTATATATTTACTTACTGGCTCATGATGTGTTTGATCAAAACAATGTGATTTCGAAATCCATAAAGGTTTTTTCTTTATTCCTATAAAATAAATGCTCAGAACGTATAAGTTTCGGCGTTAAACGCAGAATGAAATCTATAGAATCTAAAATTTTAAGTGTTAAGTCCATAATGACACAGTAGATTAGAATCTGAATGTATACGCGTTGGTTTTGTGTTTATTTTAATTTGTATTTAAACTGTTTTCTAATTTAAGAAAAAGTTTTAAAAAGTAATTAAGATAAAACAAAAACTGCCTTCAAACAGCTTTAAAATGTTTTTTTACACTGATACATAGATACAGATAAAACTAACACATTCGTTTTATTAAAAAATCTAGATGAATTGATATTTTTTTAATAAACAACTCAAAAAAAGGCCATTCACTTTTATTTATGTACCTATAATGATTACGTTGAAATTAACTCTATTAATGCATTATTAGTGCAAATAAATATTCTACTGTTAAATTTAATAAATTTCATTTATATTAAAAAAAAACAATTTTTTATAACAAAACTTTGGTCAAAAATGCCATTAATCGAATTTAGTACCTCCATATATTATATCTGATGCTGCAACTGCTCCATTCGGGTTAAATGACACTATGGGTTTTATTTAACAAATGTTGAAACAACAAAAACGATTTCCTGGTTTCCATCTTCCGCAGTTGCTCAATTATAACTGATAAATTAAATGTTTGCTTTTACTTAAATTACGCCCAGAGCTTTGGGGGGAGGGGAGGGGGGTAGGACAGTGTTATGGCTCAGTTATCATTCTTATACGTTTAAATATGTATTGCACCTATTTTTTCTTTGTAATTCTTCTTATTTCATATAATGGCGTTATAAAGATGTTCCAGATTCATTGTTTCCGCAATATCGTATAAGTTTTAATATTTTTTTAATTCATATTTAGGTTTCTGCAAGTCTTATAAGCCCAATTGTATGAAATAAAAATGTACGCTTAAATAAAAAAATGGTTAAGGAAAAAAATCAGGTAATTATGAATATCAGTAGTATTTTAACTACAATAACATTAATTAAGCCCGTAGCCACCACAGATAGGGTACCTGGTGGATCTGAGACCTTCGGAGAGGAAGTGATATTTATCCCTCGTCTCTGGGTTACCTTCGTTGGCTGTCAGGGTGGAGCGTAAGAGCTATATGATTGTAAAGATGGAAGAGTTATGGGAAAACCAGTTCACCAATTCGCTCGTAATGGTGAAACCGGTTTACACATCTCTGCACCCTTAGCTGACCGCTCGAGGCATTTATACTGCTTAATGGGAGCCCATCTAGTGGTAGGCAGGCCAACCGTTTGAGACTACTGAAAAGGCAACCGTCCTCGAACAACAAACCAACGTTAGGTCCTTGTGAAACCCATGGTCCCAGTTTAGTTCTATATTTTCCATAGCTCCTAAGCATTTGTCGTGATCATTTCTGGACAACTAACCGTGGTAAATCAGAAATGGATCCCGTCTAAATAAATTGTATCAAATGCCTAAAGGCTTCTACGTATCAAAGTAAAAGTCAAATTATTTTATTCAAAGTAACAAGTAAAATGGTTCATATTTTGAACGTCACATAATTTACCAGCAGTTCACTGAAGTTAATGCCTCGGACCTGAATAGAACAGGCGCAAGACACTTAGCAGGACTTTCTCGTATTGAATCCGTCTTCACAAGTCAAGTCTTCCAAACCTCTTTTAAAATCGAGATTTCATAATCAGATAATAAAAGTAATATTGATTCACGTGTATGGTTATGTTATCCTTTTCATGAAGGTTAAGTTGTAATCCTTTTCCTATATGTATAATAAAAGGTTTTTGCTGGACAGAAAGAAATTGTCTTTTTTTGTATCACACATCTGCTATGTTCGGGATACAGTAACCTAGGTATAATTGGTTGCAGAGGGTTAAGGCCGATTACATACAATTATTATATCAGTATAAATACATTTTACTTTTCTAACCTAAGGAGAGAAATAAGTGACAACTCACTGTTTTTATTGTCTAATATATTTTTTTTAATTTTAAGCATCCTCTATATATAAGAGGTTTTGTTGACATGTAAAGTAATTATAGCCTTAGCAACTGTATACGTCATTTTTAACACATGTATAATTCAAATAATTTTCTATTTTTTTTAGCTTCACGCTTCCCACATAGCAGGGTAGAAAGAAAGTACCTAATGTGAACACACTCCGTACTCCACTTTCCATCGAATTTGAGATATTGCGTGTTGAGTGGTGGAAATCAACGCCGCACTTTGTCATTACCAGAGCGAGGAAATGAAAATATTTTGAATATAATCACTCCCCTGAATGTGGATTGAACCCACAACCGATCGCGTTTACAGTAAGACAGTGTCCCACTGCGCCACGAGAGGCTTCGAAAAAAAATTTATTACAATACAAAATTATTATACAAAACGATTTCTACGCTTATTCCACCATAAAAATTCTATTTGTGATACATTTCACACTCTTCGGGTCGCCTTATTATGGTATCAAGGGGATGAAATGTTTTCTTTATATAATAATATATAGATAGAAAGGTAGACAGAGTGTACCTAGTGTTAAGACCTAAAGCCTAAATAGCCTCAGAGATATAATACGGAATGAAAGCGTCACGTGTCCCGTACAATTGGACGCGCGTGACACCAATATGCAATTGCTGTCACGTCTGTTACAATACCACTTGTTTCCACTAAACACTTGTATGGCTATCTAACAATATTATTTCATATTTATACTGGGATTTTACGATATATATAAAAAAATATTGACTTTTAATTTGGTTACGCGCATATTGTTTTAATTAACTTAGTTGTTATTTTATGTTACGTGGTGAAACTTAACGCTGTGGCATGTAACACATTAATATTTTAGTACCCCGTGATCACTGACGTCACTTCTCTTATTCTCAAGACATAGCGGGTTGGGTTGCGGAACTCAACGCTGTATATTTAGTACATTATGGAAATGGAATCCACGATCATTGTGTACAGTAAGATAATGTCCTGCTTGGTCACAAAGTAATTATTACCTTTGTAGTACATTTTAATATATAACGTGAAAATAATTTAAATAAGTAATGAACACTTACAATGTAATTATAGTAGAATATAAAATATTCATCATAAAGATTATCAAACTTTCAATTTGAGTGAAAAAAGGGATTTTATTAACTACTTTTGCCTCTACGAATGTAACTTCACACTTCATCCCGTATATCAGGCTAATTAGAGAGAATCTAGTGTCAAGACACTCCGTTGACTGTTTATATATAAAGCAAGTATGAAATAAATAAGAGAATTGTACCAGGCTCGCAAGAAACTAGAGGAGCTCCCTCTTTATAGTCTCTATAACAAGAGACAGGATAGAGAGTCAAGACAAGACACTCCGTTGACTGCCTATATATTATAGTGTATCAAATAAATAAGAGAGTTGTACCAGGTCCCTCTCTGTACACTACATATCAAAGCATCTTCACGTTTTATTCAGCACATCAGGGTAGTCAGTGAAAACCTTGTGTCAAGGTACTCTGTTCTTCACTCGAATTCGAGATATACGTATTACGCTGCGGAGCTCAACATCGCATTGGTCTTAGTAGATCAGAGAAATGAAAATTAATTAAATATAATCATTCCCACCATTGGGAATCGTACCCAGAAGTAATGTGTTTACAGTGATACTGTTCCTCTGCGGTGCGATGCTCTCATGATAATTACTTTTAAGTACATTTACAATAAAATTGAGTTCTTCAGGCAAGCAACGTCTCGATTTTAAGAGTTATTTTAAGAGCTGAGTGTTTTGACACTAGGTTCTCTCTCTCTCTCTACTCTAAAGGCTATGAAAGCCATACTTAGGCATCTATATATATATATATATATATATATATATATATATATATATATATATATATATATATATATATATATATATATATATATATATATATATATATATATATATATATATGCCCAAAGTATTTGAAACTTCCTAATAAGCCAATAAGTCAGTATAATCTTGGCAAAATGAAATCTGAATTGAAATACAGATCGTAAACAAGCTGAGCCGAACCAATATAACTGTCAGCGTTTAAGCCGACCTCCTTTTAGTAGATTTAGTATGAAAATCATTGTAACATTTTAAGCTTTATACTCTACATATTAAAGTTCAAATTGCATCGACAGAAGAACACCGTTGAGATGATTTGAGATAAAGGTACAACATATTGACGGTATTAAGTGAAAATTGAAATATAACACGAATATGTTATAGTGTATTACATTTTGATATTCGATTTAGCGGTTCAAGTACCCATTCTGTATAGACGCGTAATATTCGAATAAGTGTACGTCATCCGATTTCCATAGTAAATAAAACATTGATAGAATTCTTTGTACTAAAATTTTAATTTTATACATATATAAATTGATTATGAAATATTAAACGTGTGGTATGTTTTTTTTATTAAAAATAAGCACGAAAAAACTATATTTTGCCATTCGATTCTACACTTTACTCAATCATTTAAAAGTAATATTTGTTCGTGGATGGTGAAAATTAAAGAATTTGGTTAGTTAGAAAATATTAGATTCCACTAGTTAACTGGATCTATTAGGTCATTATATTTTTTTTAGCTTCACGCTTTTATCCCGCATAGCAGGATAGACAAAAAGTACCTAGTGTCAACAGTTTCCACTGAAATCGAGACATTGCGTGCTGAGTGGTGGAACTCAACGCCGCATTTTGTCTTATACCAGAGCGAGGAAGTGAAAATAATTTAAATATAATCACTCCCCCGAGTGGGGATCGAACCCACAACCGATCGCGTTTATAGTCAGACGCTGTTCCACTGCGCCACGATCGGCCTAAATTTACATCATTACATCATTGTGTTCTTCTAAGTCACATTTTATCACGCGCAGGATAATCAAGAATTCTAAAAAGCCTGTTAATTCCCAACTTAAAGGCAAACGCACCCGTATATATAATGGTGCTGATGACAGATGATGAGATAACTCGCACGTTCCCCTGTCCCATAAAAAACCCTAGTATTAAGGCACTCCGTTGTCTACTTTCACCTCGAAATCGGGATATCGGGAATTGAGTGGCAGTTCTTAACGCCGCGTATTACCTTTTTAGACAAATGAATGTAATTTTAAAAAAAAAATCGGTTGAATAAGAACCGAGCCCATAATCGCGCTTTACAATAAGACAGCCAGTGCACCACGATGGTCTCCAATCACATCATAACAAAGATAAATCCAAAATAAATTTCTTCATCACGATCAAAATCTAAATAAAAATGTAAAAATATTAAACTATTTTAACCGGATTAATCACGTATATTTTGGTATTCAAAAATACATATTTGGTAACTTGACATTTCAAACACTTTATAGCAGTCCGTGGTCTCAAGTAGACTGAGGTGGCATTCGTCTGTCAGTTGATACAAAAATTAGTTACATCAATATGCCTATTTTCGAATACCAAAATGTATTCGATTAATCCGTTAAAAATAGTTTCATTTAAAGTGTGTAGAAGTCGCAAAAATCAAAGTTTTCATTATATTAGTAAGTGTTTTAAGAATTGAGGCCATCGTGGCGCAGTAGAACTGTGTCTGACTGCAAGCCGGTTGGTTGTGGGTTCGAATCCGACTTAAAGCTATCAAACCTGTATTTAAATTTTATATTCATTTGTTTGCTTTGGTAAGACAAAGCGTGGCGTTTCGATTTCGAACGGAAATCAATCAACGGAGTGTCTTGACACTAAATTGTCCCTGCCTATCCTGATATACGGGATAAGGCTTGAAACTGTAAAACTAATAATCTATTTTATAAAGCAATTAAACCAACATCACAATAAATACAAATACCTACCTAGTAATTTACTCTCTCTCTCTACTCTCTACTCATTGAAAGTACTGGACCGATTTTAATGAAACTTGCCGGTAAAAACTAGCAGTGGAACAGATGTAAACTATGAAAATCACAAAGCCCGGATTACAACACATCATCTATCTAAAGTAGTACAAAACATGGTTTGAATAGCCTAATCGTGTGCAATCATATCGTATCAAGGGATGATCTGGCCGTACGTTTGTTTGTATTAGAGCGCTGATGCAAAACACTGTAGCGCTTATTAGTGTAGTCAGTAGTCAGTATACGTTTGGGAACTCTGGAACAGATATGGATTATATATAAATATATGGGCTATATATGGACTATATATGGATGGCTAGACTGGTTGTAACAAAATTATTTATTAAGATTTATATATATATATATATATATATATATATATATATATATATATATATATATTCAAATTTGTATACCTTACCAGCTCGTGTAAAAGACAAGGTGGATGACAATTGAAAAGTAAAGGTACACCTAACTCCTAATAAGTATTTCAGTAAATAAATGAGGCTGGTCATGGCGCAGTGGGACAGCGTCTGACTGTAAACGTGAACGGTTGTGGGTTCGATCCCCACTCGGGGGAGCGATTATATTAAAGTTATTTTCACTTCCTCGTTCCGATAAAGATAAAGTGCTGCGTTGAGTTCCACCACTCAATACACAATGTCTTGAATTCGGTGGAAAGCGAAGTATGGTGTGTCTTGACACTAGGTCTTCACTCTCTATCTACCCTGCTATGCGGGATACAAGAGTGAAGTTAAAAAAATTATAATAACAACATGCTAAAAAGTCGGGACATTGCTCTTTGAAAAGTGGAACTGTATCTACCCTTTGCAAAAGTGGAGAAATGAAAATATTTTAATATACTAATAATCGTCTCCCGAAATGAGAATCGAACCTACAACCAATTGTGTTTACAATCAGAGACTGTTCCACTGCGCCATTAAAATTGTTAGCAACAGAATCGTCAGATACAACTAACCAGAGTGTCTAGACACTGTCCGTTGACAGTTTGACATTGCGCGTGGAATGACTAGCTCAATGTCAATATAAACAATATTAATGCTTATAAATTTTACTTTACTAAAACGTAAAATTAACTAATTATTTCCAACATCCAACGTTATGACAGATATACGGGTATGATATATTCATTATGCATCGATTCCCGTTGAGTGAGTGACGTTAACGTTTGTCAGGAGCAATTTTCGGCGGCGGATTTCGTTACAACCTAATAAGCGTAACCTGTATGGAAATTTTGATGCGAGCGAAATCCGTTGTACCTACTAAAATATGAATGTAAATGATATACCCTTAAATATTTTTTGTTATCTATCTTTTATGTGGCGGAACTCAACACCGTAGTTTTTCTTACTAGAGTGAGGGAATGAAAATAATTTAAATGTTAATCTCTGTTTGTTACGAGTAAGATTCGAACCTACTACCATGTTTATAAGATAATTGCTAAATGAAATAAATTATGGTTTTTAATGGATTTATTTTTAAATATTGATACATTTCAATATTTACTGATTACTTAAAGAAATTGTGATATCTTATACTAAAGCTCTAATCTTACATGTAACATTTATCTGCCTTTATTAAGTATATATAAGTAATATATTTATAAAATCTTGCCTTGGCTCATGGCACGTCACGTGGTTAGGATCCATTTATTGTTGTGTTCGTATGTAACTCAAGATTTTTTATAGATTCAGAGGTAACAGTGTTAAGAAATTTCAATTGCAATATATTAAATTTATATAATTGGCCATCAGAAGGTAATCTCATTTATTATATATTTGTCATCAAAAGGTATTGACTCGTACATGAATTTATTTGCCGTCAGATAGGGTTTTTCATATTTGTAATATCATTCATTAACGTTCCATTTAGATCACCAACGTCTCGTCCGAGGAAAAGCCGCAGGCGCGTCCTACCTTTCTCCCATTTATAATAAACCATTGGAGGTAATCATAGTAAGAGAAAAGATAGCCAAAGCGGCCCCGCCCCGCCGCTAGCCGTGAATTCCGACCGACCGTGATTCTTAAAACCTTGGTATTGAACCCTTAGGTACGCAACGCAATGGAACAGTTAACGTATATGATACTGACAATGTCTTTGCAAATAATCAATTGTTAGTTATCTGCAACTAAGTTTATTTTAAGATAAATATGTGATGATGATTGGTTTGCGAAACCAATACATGATGGTCAATACATTATGGTCAACCAAGTCGATTGGCCTGCCAGACCAATATTACATTCCGGTTTGCATATCAGCTCAGACGCACAACCGCTAGGCGGTGGATGTGTTATGTTCACGCACAGCACATACGTAGTAGCTGTTTGTCATAACCAACAATTAAACTCGGTTAGGTGCCACCGACATCAGATATCAGCCATAGATTCGCCGAACACTGATAGTCGCGTGTTACGTTATGGGTTCTATTACCAAACAAGGCGCTAGACAAACAGTCGAACACCATTACGTACCACAGCATTTCGTCACATAATAGTACAGCTCTCTTCGTAAGGAGGCAACTAAACCATACTTCAAAAGGCCCACATCAGGGGTGTAAAATGACATAGAAACAAATTATATCTAAACCCGACGCCGTACAAGTATCGCATGCGCAATGTAAGACAATATCAGAGAAGATACAAGTCGCGCCACCGACATCAGTTATCAATAAGCTATAAAGCTCACTGAACCCCAACAGTCGCGTACCACAAGTTATATCAATGTCCACATCGTACAAACATCGCTGTTGCAACTCAAGACAGCAGCAGTCAAGATATAATCATCCAACATCGCCATAGCCGTTCACCTAAGCCAAGGACATTCGCCTCAGTGATGCCGAGCTATATTGGGTTGCGCCGCCGACATCAGTTATCAGTAAGCTATAACGCTCACCGAACCCCGACGGTCGCGTGTCGCAAGTTATATCAACGTTCAACACCGTACAAGCATCGCGCATGCGACGCGAGACAGTATCAGTCATGATATAACCAACCAACATCTCCGTAGCAGTTCACCTAAGCTAATTATATCAGCCTCAGTGACGCCCAGCAATATTGGTTTATGCCACCGACAACGAATATCAGCAAGCCATAAGCTCGCCGAACATCGAAAGTCAGGCGGCATGGTGTGTCTCTATCACATAGATCCACTATATGTATCGCCCCAAATACATATATTTATATTCTTATTAGAATTTCATTTGCATAAGATCGTGCCAATATTCGCCATAAAGCCATATATCATATATTTTATATGCGATATGAGTTTTTTAGCTAATCATACATGTTAGTACCTTAGTACAAAAAGAGGTCGAGTCGACCGCCGCATGTTGCATCCCTATATATGCCACGCAACTGTTCTGACATTCAGGACGGTGTAACCTGAAATCTCTTTAAACATTAAGTCAAATTCTTCATGAAGACGGCTCGGCCCGACGTCGCACGAGCTCGGTCGCTCTATTACATGCACAACTGCAACTCCTTTTAATACACGAACGCAATCTGTTCATTACATTGTATATTAAATATTTAATAACATTATTATAGTATTGTATAATATTATTGTGAGTACTTTTAATAGACATATCTGATTTAAATATTAAATCATATTTATATTTTAATACGTACATAAGTACATGACGTTACAATTTGGTAATAGCGAAACATTTTAATAGAACGAATCAGTTTGACTACACTAGTATATACCATTTTTTTTAACTTCACGCTTTTATCCCGCATAGCAGGGTAAACAGAAAGTACCTAGTGTCAAGACACTCCATACTTCGCTTTCCATCAAATTTGAAACATTGCGTATTGCGCATTGTGTGGTGGAATTTAACGCCGCACTTTGTGTTATCAGATAGAGGAAGTGAAAATAATTTTAAATATAATCACTCCTCCGAATGGGTATCCAACCCACAACTGATCGCGTTTACAAACACACGTAGTCATACTGGCCTCAAAATTATTCGTTTTTTATCTCTTTTTTAAATACTGTTAAATATGTCATCTATTTAGCCAAAAAAATAACGTTTATACGTAACTCATACTTACAATAATAAGCGTAGAATAGAAAGCAACAAATATAATATAATTTTTTATATGATTTTTTATATAGTTTTCTCAGAACAAACATTTGAATTGCTTCCGGTAACCGATAGCAGACAAATGGCTGTTTTATACCAATTTCACGGCTCCATACTACAGTTTACGTGCATCACCAGGCACGTTCGTATAACCTAGTTTGGTTCCAAAACGCGAATTTTATATTAAAACATTGATAAACGGACAGAATTATATCTATTATTACATATGTATAGCTTGTAGCCTTTACGTTATTATATTGTAATATTTTTCCTTTTGTATAAAAGTTTTTTGAGTAGGAAATATAAGTACTTAGTTTATTTATAAAGAAACAACATTCGGCCGGTCGTGGCGCAGTGGGACAGCGTCTGACTATAACGATCGGTTGCGAGTTCGATCTCCACTCGGGGAAATGATTAAATTATTTTCATTTCCATAAAAAAATATTAAGAAAATTATACATTTAGACTGTCATATGTATATCACAGGTGGACTGTGTACATATGACCACGGACTGCTGTAAAGTGTTGGAAACGTCAGGTTACCAAAAATGTATTATCGTATACCAAAATATACGCGATTAATCCTTTTTAAATTCAAGTTTACAATTCATTTAAAATCTGTAAAAATAAAGAAATTCAAAGACCTTATTAATACTATAACATATATGAACATATTTTTCCACCAACCACTTCATTCCATTTCCAACATGCTCAATATCAAAATATGCAAAATACGTAATCCAGTGACCGCTCCCTCAACATTTGAATGGAATGCGATTTCCAGAACTCTTACCGGATTTGACTACAAGCCAGATTCTAACGGCTAAAACTCGGGTCGCTGCTAGCTACCGTACTTTAAAAGCTTATATTGGTTTTGTTAATGGTATCTACCCTCATTTGGCTCACAATTGAAGAATTTTAATACAAATCTCTACATTTTACTGCATTTTTCTGTATTATTGTAACGTGGCCAGCGGTTATGTGGCCAGTCGTGGCGTAGTGGGACAGCGTCTGACAGAAAACGCCATCGATTGTGGGTTAGATTCTCACTCGGGGGAATGATTATATTTAAATTATTCTCTTTTCCTGATTCTAATAAGACAAAGCGCTGCGTAGATTTTTTTTTAGTTCTCGCTTTTATCCTGCATAGCAGGATCAAAACACTCCTTTCTTCTTTGCTTTGCACCGAATTCAAGATAGTGTGTGTTGAGTAGTGGAATACCGTACTTTGTCTTTTACCAGAGCGAGGAAGTGAAAACAATTTAAATTTAATCACTCCCCCGTGTGGGGATCGAACCCGCAACCGATTGCGTTTTCCAGTCTGACACTGTCCCGCTGCGCCACGACCGGCCTGTTTTATGGGTTGGTGGGAAGCAGAGTATACTTCATACCTCGTTTCTTCTTCAGGCTTCACGCTAGGTACTTCCTGTCTACCCTGTTATGCGAATAAAAGGGTGACATAAAAAACAATATGGGTAAACGTGGCGCAGTGGGATAGGATAGACATTGTTCAATTCTCTTTGGATTGACAATGCGCAGCGTTAATTTTCAATAATCAACACGCAATATGCCATTAAGCGGAGAGAGAAGAAAAGAATGTCTTTACAACTTTCTCTGCTAACCCTGCGTATGGGAAAAGGCTTAAAGCTATTAAAATAAAAATAATAATAAAAAACACTATTGTCTATGTTTTAACAATAAAAAAGTGAATAACAAATTAACAATAGTATGAAAAATCTATTTTGTTAGTAAAATTCAATTTCGTAAAATCTCATATTACTCTAGTTGAAGAGCTCTATACAAAAACACATCACCATACGCTTCATATGAAACGGGCAGGGCTTAATACTATTAGCTTAGGTATTTGAACATATTAAATATTTAGAAACATATAAAAAAATTATAACGTATCGGGACTCGAATTTATGCCGCTTGGAAATCGTCTTCTACCACTGCGCCATAAGGCCTCTTTGTATAGCGGGGTCAATAAAACACAATTATTTTCACTATCAATTTATTTTAATATAATAATAATTTTTATTTGAAGAGAGAATTTTGTAACATTTGTAAATATTTTCATTGTAATTTTTATTAATAATATACTTTTATACACTTTATTATATTTATTTAACGAATATATAGATTATATATATTTAAAAATAGTTTTTATATGTAATATAAATATAAATATATTTTCAAATTAAAGCGTAGCAAGGTGGCAACTTATAGGTCAGTCGAGTAATTTGTAGGACAGAGTGGTGTTGGAAACCCCTAGGCTAATTTATAAATATTTTTTTTAATATTTCTAATATAAATATAAAGATATTATTTGTAACATTTGCTTGGTTATATATTATTATGTTATTTCTTAAGCCAACATTAACGCGGTTATATTATGTAAGTATATATATATATATATAAATATAAATATAATATATGTGTAAAGTTAGCAAATTATTCTTGATTTCGAAATATTCTTGATTTTCAATTAATTTTTCTGTAGGATTTCTGTAGGAACCCTAAGGTTATCACTTTTCGCCCTAATTTTGACAATGGTAAATTCCAACACCTATCCCAATATGAGTAATTTAGGTGATTCCCTTTGTTCGATGCCTATATAAGTCGGCAATTAAAGCTGTACGGGGCTCTTTTAGTCGTTGACGTTCAAATAGTAGGTGGTGTTCGGTTCTACTTATTTTGCTAATCCTGACGTTATTATTATGATTTCAATATATTATATTAATACATTTGTGTATTCTAACAAAAGCGTATCAATATTTTGCACAATGAACATCGAACCAACAACCGTCACATGCAAGGTCTCTTTTTTCCCCCGCACCATTATAGCGTCTGCATTTTCCATACAAATTGGGTTCCCTTGAGTATAATATTTTAAAGTATTGCAAGTTTCGACAGAATTGATACAGGAAGTAGCATTTTTCATATAAACTTTGACTATCGGTTTCATCACTTTAGGTGTTAAACGAGAATTTCCTACAAATATACATATGTATTTATATCGTAATATGTACCGACATTTTAAATTTCAGTTATTTTTCAGCTTCACGCTTTTATCCCGCATAGCAGGATAGACAGAAAGTACCTAGTGTCAAAACACTCCGTACTTCGCTTTCCACCGAATTTGAGACATTACGTGTTGAGTGGTGGAACTCAACGCCGCACTTTATCTCTACCAAAGCAAACAAAGAAAATAATTTAAATATAATCTCTCCTTCGAGTGGGGATTGTATACACAAATGCGGTTTACAGTCAAATTCTGGCCCACTGCACCACGACTGGCCTTGGTTAGTTTATAATATATTTAAATTTATTTATAAATAGTATTTTATAAAATCAATTATTTAGCTAATAATTAATTTTCTAGGAACTTTACATATATACTGCATAGCAGAGATACTAGTGTCAAGTCACTTATCTCTCGAAACTGAAACATTCAACGCAACTCAACGCCGTGTTCAGTCTTCGTCGGAGGAGTTAAATTATTAAATATAAATATTTCGTGTGAGATTTCAATAGGCACTGTTCAATTAAAGATTTGCCTACTGCGTCAAAATGGCTGTTTGTGGGTTATATTTAAATAATTTCCTCGGTCTGGTAAGTCAGAGCACGGCGTTGAGTTCCGTCACTCAACAAGCAATGTCTCGAATTCAGCAGAAAGCGTAGAACGAAGTGTTTTGTCACTAGATACTTTCTGTATATCATATGCCGGTTAAAAGCGAGATTTCCTGTTAATTACTTTAAACTAATTTGTTAATGAATTTAAAATTAATTCATACGAGTCAACATTCATATTAATATTGTTTTTAAGATTTTTTTTGCTTCACGCTTTTATCCCGCGTAGTAGGGTAGACAGAAAGTACCTAGTGTCAAGACACTCCGTACTTCACTTTCCACCGAATTCGAGACATTGCGTGTTGAGTGGTGGAGCTCAACGCCGCACTTGGTCTTATCAAAGCGAGGAAGTGAAAATAATTTAAATATAATCACTCCCCCGAGTGAGGATCGAACCTACAACCGATCGCGTTACAGTCAGACGCTGTCCCACTGTGCCACTGTTATTGAGATGGCCATTTATAATTTAGTATGACTTAATTATTTATATTTGATACTCAGTGTACTCCCATTTCCACGTCTTGCTGACACTGTTATCGTATATCGGGGAGATTGGCGTCTTCACTGGTTCTGGTACCTGGAGAATTTTTTTATATTATATTAATAATTAAATAAATTTATCTAATAAATAGCTTTAGAGCACAGTGTTACTTTTACAACTTTAAGATATATCGTCTCTTAAACATGTCTATATATATATATATATATATATATATATATATTTCGTGTATAGAGTGTGTATTATCAATGATATTCGAATCTAAATCTATAGATTTAGAATTGACAATTGAATCACTTTAATCAGATCATTGGATTGATTGATTGAGCCAATCAATTCAATCCCCTGATTGACATACCTTATTATTTAACATTGTTAAAATTAATTACTGCATACAATAAAACAGATTTTTTTAAAAAAAGCAACATTTGCTCGGATTTGATTACTGCTATAATAACAGAAATACTAAGTGTTAAGGGCATCTGCAATCTGCAAAGTACAATAATAAAAACTACATTAAAATCGGTTTAGCGGTTTCTGAGATTAGACTGCATAAACACACAGCCCTAGTAGAAGTAAAAGCCTTTAAAAGATAAAAGATAAAAAAAATCATTGTTTTGGCTTTATTATTATTTCTCTTATATCTTCCAAGTACAGAGAGCTATAACGATGATATATGTCATCTCACACCTTAAATATAAAAATATATACTATAAGGATACCTTGAATTGAAATAAAGAGTAGAAATAAACTTTTACTTGACTACTTTGTCCTACGTCCTCAGTCCCCTGTTCTGGTTGAGGAACCAAGTTCAGGGGCTCGTATGCGTCGGACACGCCGCTATCGGGAGACGCGGGGGACGCGCGGGACGCGGGGGACGCGGGGGAGGCGAGGAGCGCGGGGGACTCCAGCGTGTTCAGGTAAACCTTCGGCACTCTGCTTTTATGTACGCAGTAGTCACCGGTGAAGGGATTCTGGTAAGCTACTACCGTTCTGTAAACATAAAACCTCTAATTTTTAATTTTAAAAACAATGAAATATATTATTTGAGGCCGGGGTCGTAGCGCAGTGGGACAGCGTCTGATTGTAAACGAAATCACGCTCTCAGGGGACTGATTATATTTAAATTAATTTTAGTTCCTCGATTTGGTAAGACAAAGTGCGGTGTTGAGGTCCGCTTTCGAAACGCAATGTCTCGAAATCGGCAGAAAGCGGAATACGGAGTGCCTTGACACTAGGCAGCGCTCCCTACTACGCGGGACAAAAAATCAAATTTACAATATAAAAACTCATACCTTAGTGTGTATTAGAATATTACCTTAATTGTTCATTCGGAGTCCCTTCCTTTTTGTGTGAAAATAACACTTTAGTTGGTCTCAGTAATATAGCCACCTGAAAAAGTATATTATTGTCTAATTTATTATTTTTAAAAATTTACAAAAAATTGATCGCGACAGCATTCGAACCCGCACCTCTCGTAAACCGCCCAAGAGCTCTGACCGCCATGCGTTCCACATTCTACCGAGTCGAAATTTTTATACATTTGTTACAACTTATTTGTATTGATAGCATCTCTGTAGAGAAATTTCTAAGAAATTTCTGCTACCCAAAGATTATTTTTAAGAAATAATCCTTTGGCAAGAGAGAATACTATTTATTTTTAATATTTTAACTTATAAAAATTTTAACACAGCAGGATTCGAACTCACGATGTTTGAAGACAACTCAAGCACTTTACCGCTAAGCTATGTTCTCTTATCGCAAGTGTAAAATAATAGCTAAAAAATAATAAATTATTTCCGACCATATTCAAGAAAACAAACCCACTCTTCACCTCAAAAAATTACATATTAATAAATATTTCCCTTGCGACTTATAACCTTCTCATATAAGGAGAATTACATCCAATAGCGTTTATTTTAAGTATATAAAACGCTAAAAGGTCCCTTAACGCTCGAATATAAAAATTTTCTATGCATGATAATCTCAAAAGCTCTTTACGGGTAAAAGTCAAAAGCTTCCATCGTCTTTGTGTTCGAGATAAAACCAAACAAGCCTTTGTAAATAATCCATTGAAACTGTAAAATGAAGTTTTATTTTATATCTAACAATTGTTATTAAGGCTTATATATATATATATATATATATATATATATATATATATATATATATATATATTTGTTGTTATGAAATAAAGTTTTTAATGTAATCATGGATTTTATATTTTTTTAGCTTCACGCTTTATATATTTAAATTATAAAGAAATTATAATGAAAGTAAATACAGTTTGTACGTATTTTGATAAAAAAACAGTTTAAAAAAACTATTAATTTTTTTTTTAGCTTCACGCTTTTATCCCTCATAGCAGGTTAGGCAGGAAGTACCTAGAGTCAAGACACTCCGTACTTCGCTTTCCACCAAATTCGAGACATTGCGTGTTGAGTGGTGGAACTCAACGCCGCTCTTTGTCTTTACCAGAGCGAGGAAGTGAAAATAATTTAATATACCGATCGCGGTTACAGTCAGACGCTGTCACACTGCGCCACGACTTTAACTATTAATAAAATAAATTAATTTGAATAGCAAATATATGTAACAAATTAAATAATTCAAATAATTTTATTTGAAGTAAGAAGTTATGTTTTTTTAACGTGAAATTATTTACCACCAGTTCACTAGATTTAATGCAGTCCTGCAGACCTGAGGCGAACTGGCGCAAGAAACTCAGCGGGACTTGCTGATTTTTAAAGTAAACATAGTTTAGTTTTCCTTTTTTTTCAGCTTCACAATTTTTCTCACACAATTCAGAACAATAGGTGTTGATTGGCGGTACTAAACGCCGCCGTAACATGTATGTATGTATATATATATATATATATATATATATATATATATATATATATATATATTTGACTTTTTCAATCTACTTAGTAAGGACTTACTTGTCCACTTCGCTGCAGTCTATGTACGCGGTACACGCAGTAGCCACATGTAAATAGGATTAGTAGCAACTATAAAAAGATTTTTTGTATTAAAAAATATATTCATAATAAAAACAATTCAAGTATTATAACAAATAATTGGAAAATGATACTAACATAATTATTGACATAACTTTATTTTTTTTTAGCTTCACGCTTTTATCCCGCATAGCAGGGTAGGCAGAAACCTAGTGTCAAGACACTCCGTACTTCGCTTTCCACCGAATTCGAGACAGTGCGTGTTGGGTGGTGAAACTCAACGCCGCTCTTTGTCTTTACCAGAGCGATATAACTACAACTTAATTTATTAGTAAAAAATCCTTAAATTCTGTAAAATTTATATCTAATCATATTCAAGAGAACAAATGAGGCTAACAGACGTGGCAAGTCTATTACATATTGACAATACAATTACAAATACTTATATTATGATTTTTTGTTAAATTTGATTTGAATTACCTTAACTACATGATAAAAAATTTGTAATAATAATCTCAGAAGAAAATGTTAGGTAAATATATTTTCTTTCAATAAATATTCAGGAAACTGAAGTTTTTCTTAAGCTTTAAATTAAAAATTTTCTTCAAATATTCCATATAAAATATTAAAAACTTACCAGGATACTGAGTAGGATGATATCAATATATATTATAATCATAATTAGCACTTTACACGATCACTACTGCATTTTAGAAGAAAAAACACCAAAACAATGATAACATGACAATATTCAAAAATGTATGCTACCCTGCGGCAAAGTAGAAGTAACAAGCAGGTCTGTGATTGGTCGGATTTTTTGAAATCTCATCTCTGATTGGTTAATATTTAATGTAGCACATATTGGACCAATGGGAAATTGTTACGGAAAGATACAGTGGTTCTATGATGGCATCTGCGTTATTGTCAAAGAGTAACTTAGGAAGATATGGCTTATGTGTAAGTATATTAGCATTATAGATGTTAGTATAATATATCAAATTATTGAATAGACTGAATTGTAATGATAAAAGATAGAAAAGATTTTTCATCTTCAGAGTAATCTTCAATAATAGGAATTATGCACTTTTTTTAACTTATTTACATAAAGTATTGATAATTAGACAAATACTTGAAAACACTGTGTGTTTGTTTTAAAGCAATAGATTTTTACTAAAATATTTATAGCACGGTGAAGCGAAGCACAGAGCGTCCTAACACTAGGTTAAGGTACTTCCTGTATAACCTGTTATGCGGAATAAAAGAATAAACGATATAAAATAACAACCAACATTTTAGTAGCACGAGGAATTCATTATGAGATTATTATCGTGCCTACTCCAATAATAATCTGAATATTTTTTTATAGGTGAAAAGAAAAGAACTGAATTATTATAAACTTTGTTTAAATATTTTTTTAAATATATTGAGAATATTTAATAAAAAAAATAAAACGACGTATATAAATATATATATTTTTACTTTTAATAACACGTAGGTGTCTATCTGTTACAAATTCTCTGACGCACAGTAGACGCTTGGCGCCAGTACTGTCGCGACGTCTATCCCGCACTCCCGATCTATATTCTAACAAATTTGTATATATTAATATCTATTTATAATTACAATTTTAAATTATATGTTTTAAAACATTAATTAATTTGTTTTTTTTAAATATTTATAAGATATTGTGTTTATAAACAATTGAACCTTTAATGTAATTTAACTGGGTATTTTAAAATATTAGCATATTTATTTCTTTTCCTTTTTCTATGTATTATTTCCGCTTTGTAACTTCCCATTCTTCCGAAAGCATTTAACGTGGTACAGCTGTAGAATTAATTTTACTTAAATATTCTAACTGATTTCACGCACACCTAATGATAATAAGTTTATAAATATTTCTGAATAAACGTATAAAAAATTGAACGCAGCGAGATTTGAAACTCTTGGAAATTATGCATTTTTTTTAGTTTCAAGCTTTTATTCCGCAAAGGAGGGTAGACAGAAAGTACCTAGTGTCAAGACACTCCTTACTTCGCGTTTAACCGAATTCAAGATATTGCGTGTCTAGTAGCGGAACTCAACGCCGCACTCAGTGTTACCTGAACGAGTAAGTGAAAATAATTTAAATATAATCACTCCTCCGAGTGGGAATCAACCCACAACCGATCCCGTTTTTAGTTAGACGCTGACCCACTACACCACGACCGGCCTTGTTTTATTTTTATACGTTACTTCGTTAAATATTCATACATTTTATTAAAATGCCTTCTAATCCTAAGTGTGGAATAACTCTTTAAAAAAAAGTAAAATATAAAATCACTCTGTATTCTATTTTCTCTGTATACCATTAGATAGAACCTATGGCTGCGCTTGTCCAATAGAGCAAGATATTTTATTTTAAAATATAAACATTTCTTTCACAAGGAATCGAATTCACGACAATCATGTGCACACTTCCAAACTAAGCCAATGGTTTTTACGAATTTACTTTTTTTATAGTTTATTTTTACTAGGCAGTGTTAAGCTACGTAAAAGAAAAACACTCTCTAACTAAACTGTAGGTTCGATTCCCACTCGGGAGATTGATTATATTTAAAATTTACTTACATTTCTCAACAGTAGTAAGACAAAGCGCGGGCATTAGGCTGTCTCTTACTACATGTTATTCGAGATAAAGCGCGAAGCTAAGAAAAACATATACCGTTCTGTTCTATATATATATATATATATATATATATATATATATATATATATATATATATATATTACAAACAAAAATTTAAATTTCTCCGCAGATCACTCCTTTCTTATGACACCAATATTATATATCTAATTATAATCAGTATTGTTGTCAATCTAAAATGGCCGCCGCGACAAAATGGCGGATTACATATTATTATACTAACAAACCAATATGAGCATCAAATAAAAAGCCCTTACTTGTGCAAAAAAATAATATTTAAGCCCACACCTCTTGGTAATCGTTTAGAACGGTAACCGGTTCAAATCCGCTGCGTCAAATTTTTATAATACTTTAAAAATAAAAAACTCTAAAAAGTTTGGTTAAAGTAAAATTAGGATCTAAAAAGATAAAATAGATAAACGTATATTTAGCAATCTTATATTAAAATAATTATTGAAAGTTGCTTTAACAGTTTGTTTATCTTTAATTAATTCTAAGCAAATTCTGTTTATCAACGGCTTTGTTTGTTATTTTTAGTATAAAGTTACAACTACAATAATAGAAATTCATCTCATAACAACCAGGCCGGTAGTGGCGCAGTAAGACGCGTCTGACTGTAAACGCGACCGGTTGTGAGTTCGATTCTCACTCGAGGGAATGATTATATTTCAAATTATTCTCATTCTCTAGCTCTGGTAAGACGAAGTGCGGCGTTGAGTTCCGCCACTCAACATACAATGTCTCGAATTCGCCGGAAAGCGGAGTATCTTGTCACTAGGTACTTCAAGTCTACCCTGCTATGTAAGATAAGAGAGTGAGGTGAAAAAAAAATAAAAATTATTATTATCACGTATGGTCAGGCGCTGTTCCACTGCGGCCACGACTGGCCAAATTAAAATCAAAGTCAATATGTTATATTCAAAATAATAACCCAAGCAAGTTACAACTGCTTTTCTAAAGTTAGCACTTCAGACCTGAGGAGAACTGACGCCAAAAATGCAATGGATGTTGTGTAGCAGAGAAAATCTAGTGTCAAGACACTCCGTCGCGCTCTGTTCGTGCGAATTCAAGATACCGAATGTTGAGTGAACTTAGCTTCACCCTTTATCCCGCATAGCAGGATAGTCAGATATAACCTAGAGTCAAGACACTCCGTTGACGACATTCCACCAGAAATCGAGCAATTGTGTGTAAGAAAATTGAAAATAATTTAAATATTAAAAATTAGATGTTGCCCTCAATGGCCTCCAATTATATATTTTTTATACATTTGCTCCGCCAAAGTGTCTAGAATAAAAAAAAACTGAAAAAAGGAATTCCATCTCCTTATATTTCTTTTTCTTCTTTCAAAATACATAAATAAAATAATAAAATAAATACATAGAAATGAATAATTTAATTTATTCTCATCTTCATAGAGTTTTCTTTAACAGTTATTTATTATTTACTAAAAATAGAGTTTAATTAAAACACAATACAATTGTTCGCTCAGTCCATTTGTTTCAACTGAAGTCAATGACTTGAAGACAAGAGTTAAAGAACTTCTAAGAACTATGATCTGACCTTTCAAATATCTTTATAAAAATCTTTTTAAATAAAATGTTTGTTATATTTCAAATATAAAAATAAGTTTTTAAACATTTTTCGATCTCTAATGCGGCGGCGTTGGGTTACGTCACTCTATACGATATATCTTAAATTAATGAGAAGTTATGTATATAACAAATATGTTTAGGTATGTAAATTCGCTCTCAAATTACATAATTCATTGTGAACTTTATTTTGATTTTGCATATTGAACAGCGGAACCCAACGCCGCATTTTTCTAACCCAAATAGAGACAAGATTATTTTATATGTGTAACGAGTTTACCAATAGGGTTTTGACCCACAATCCCTTCTACATACATATTTCCGAATTGCACAACTAAGGCTTTACATTTTTGAAAAAACGCTTAGCGGTCAGAGTGCTTGGACGGTATCCAAGAGGCGCGGGTTCGAATCCCGCTGCGTTCAATTTTTATACGTTTGTTCAAAAATGTTTTCTAATTCTAAGTGTGGAATAACGCTTTAAAAATAGTACAAATTAAGGCTCTATTTTTTTTGGGCATCCTTAGTGTTTTAATTGTTAAGTGTTTAAATTAAGGAAGTATTTTAAAATATATTTTAAGTAAGTATAAAAATAATTATAAACTAAACAAATAGTGCGCACTCTTTGTCGACAAGGAAATTGACATCTATGTATCTTTATATTCATCACAAAGTTAGCCTAACTCTATCCTTATTCTACCAGCGCAAGTTCCATTAAAATCGGTCCAGGTTCCGACGATTAGCAAGAACAAACAACATTCCAATATTTTTATATATATAAAATCTCAAACTATTCCATCAAAAATAAATATTGTTATTTTAATTTCTCCGCGATGAAAAAAAAGCTAGAATTCCGAAGCGTGTTTATGAAAGGCGGTGATTGCACGCACGCCTTACGCATACCCCCATGATTGTATTCAGAGTAAACTGTTCAGATCGCGAACTCTACTGGAACGGCCAATATATTGTTATCAGAAACTACATATTTACTTTACTTTATTTAATTAGTCTATATCGAAATCAATTAATTTTATTCAAATTAAAAATTTTCATGCTTTTGAACGTTAAATAGTTTACCACCAGTTCGCTGAAGTTAATGCCTCAGACCTGAAAGGAACCGGCGCAAGACACTCAGCGGGTTTGTTCATTTTTTTTAAATATCAAAAATTTACAATTAAATAATATTTATTCGTGTTGAAATTCGTTTGCCGGTCGTGGCGCAGTGTCACAGCGTCTCATTGTAAACGCGATCGGTTGTGGGTTCGATCCCCACTCGTGATTGTGATTATATTTAAATTATTTTCACTTCCTCGCTCTGATAAAGACAAAGAGCGGCGTTGGGTTCCACCACTTAACACGCAGTGTTTCGAATTCCTTGGAAAGCGAAGTACGGAGTGTCTTGTCACTAGATGCTTTCTGTCTACCCTGCTATGCGTGATAAAAAACATGAAGCTAAAAAAAAATTACTTTATGTAATAAGTCGAAGTCGAAATCAATAACTTTTATTCAAAGTAAAGAAGTCAATGCCTCAGACCTGGGAAGAACCGGCGCAAGACACTCAGCGGGTCTATCTTTTTTTAAAATACCAAAAATTTACAAATAAATAATATTTATTAGTGGCATACCTTTGGCATACCTTGGCGATACCTTTGATACAGACTGGAGCGAGAATTTAATTCCCAAAGCGTGTTATCATTTCATTCCCTTTGCGTGTTATCATTTATGAAGTCATTAATATGGTAATAACCTTTAAACACACAAACGTCTTTATACAATGTTTTTTTAAATTTTGACATAGAACAATTTGGAACGTTTTCTGGGATCCAGTTGTATAAGCATACAGACTGACCCATTAGAGTAGTGCGGATTCGATGTATTCGAGTTTCAGACTATTAAATTAGGTTAAGAATAATATTTTTGGAAACATTAAAAAAAGTAACAATAACAAATAAGAACTCTATCTTGCCAAATAATTATATAAATTTGTAATAATCTTAATATTAAGATGCTTACAATGAAAATTGTTGATACACTTAAGAAAGCTGGATAAAACGTATGGCTTAGTTATTGACGTTTAAACGGTTTCCAAGCGCTGTGGGTTCAAATTTTTAAACATTTTTTATACTCACTTTTTTAAGGTAATAATATTAGAGAATTATTATTCTCATTTAGAAATATTAGAGGCCGGTCGTGGCACAGAGGGACAGCGTCTGACTGTAAACTCCACTCTGTTAAGACACGGTGCGGCGTTGAGTTTTGCCACTCAATACGTATGACTATCCTGCTATGCCGAATAGAGCTATATATATATATATATATATATATATATATATATATATATATATATATATATATATATATATATATATGTATGTATACATAAGCAAGCCACTTCCATCGTTTTATATGTCCTGGTGAGAGCAGAGCAATCAACCGTCCATGTGACCGCAGCACGGTTTGCTGCACGTAATAACATTTCACGCTCCTTGTTGTCCGAATTCTGCAGACAGGAATAATTTTATATAGCTGGTTACTCTTGGCTTACCTACAACTAGCTATTGGTCAGTCGATAACTATTGCACTATTTTAAAGTGATATTTTATATTAAAGACAACAAAATATGTTTAAAAATATATAAAATCGAATAAAAACATATTTGAGACACAATAATTGTCTTAAATTCGGCAGAAAGCGGAGTACGGAGGGTCTTGACCGTTCTTGAGTGTTCTGCCTACCCTGCTATGCGTAAAAAAGCGTGAAGCTAAAGAAAAACAACGATTTATGAATGCAATAGGATTCAAACCCGTGTCTTTTGTTTGAAAATACATTTTGGACACCTGACGTTTCGAACACTTTACAGTAGTCCGTGGTCACAGGTAGACACTGACTACTTTAAAGTGTTCGAAACGTCAGGTGTCCAAAATGTATTTTCGAATACCAAAATATACGCAATTAATCCGGTTAAAATAGTTTCATTTAAAAAGTATGAAAATAATGATAGAATCTGAATAAATAAACAAAATATGTAAGAATATATATATTTTGTTACATATATTTATTCAAACTTGCTCACGTCCAATACATAAGGAGCCCCTCTCCCCTCACCCCCGCAGTCGCCCGCTACGCGCCGCGGGACTACATACGCTGTTGTTATTTTACTATTACATTAATTATTTTCTTTAAATTGACATTTTTAAATTCTTTATATCTTTTTTAAATTCTTTATTTAAAAAGTATTTCACAGGTCTTGAATTGATTTTCATTTAAATATTGCTTAATGGAGTTTAATGGGGTAAGGAGTAATACAGAGGTGTGAATAATACGATTTAATTCTTGTAGCTTTAGTTTCTTTTTTGGACTTTTAAATTGTACAAAAGTAGTTATAATGGCGTAACTACAGTACTTGGACTATGGTATACTGGACTTTTTTGTAGATATTGATATGATCTATAATATTGTACAATATTTTTTTATTCTATCAACAATAGTGTTGGCACTCGATCTTAGATTTTTATACCTACTTTTTTCATACATTGATTTACATTATTGCATTTCTAATACAGATGTGATATATTAAAATGTTTATATAGAATTTGTTATTCAGTGAATATGCAGCTTTATAATGATGAAAGAATTTTTTGAAATAGTATTACAAACATACCAAAATTCTCCTCTTTATATTATTACTATAGATAAATTTAATATATTTTATTCATTATTTTTTAAAACAACACTAGTATTCGGCTTTACTTCTCTATATAAACTATAACTGCCAAATTTCATACTATTCAGTCCGCGTTATTTTCGTAAAAAGGGACAAAGATTTTGCTTTACGCGTATTTACATATTAATATATGTAAATAAGAGTTAATATATGTAAATGCATATTAATATATGTAAATAAGCGTTCATAACCAATATAGAAGCGAGAATAAATAACATAAGACAGTCACCAGATAGCGATAATGACGTGAAGAAAAAATTCTTGAAAAATATAATTTAAGCAGGAAATCGTGTGTATCGAATTCCCTTCCAACATTATGTATGAAAAGCGTGAAAATCACATTTCACCAAAATAACTCGTTAACGGTTTATTTAACGGGCAAAGTGTTCGGGACGAGATCCTGCGTCGACGGGTTCCAATGGAAAAATATTTTCTTATAATGGAAACATTACAAGCACGTAGAACAAGGTAATGTATAAATATTTTTTTTTATTTATTGCTAATACTGAATTGTGTAAAAAACCTTGTGACGTGCGATTTCAACTTGCATTTACTGAATTCTTGGATTATTTTATAACTTCACGCTTTATCCCGCATAGCAGGGCAGTCAGAGATAACCTAGTGTGAAGACACTCCGTTGACTGTTTTCCGTAAGAAATAGAAATATTGAGTGCTAAGTAGGAGGTGCTATTTCCCCGAGTGGGAGTTGAATCCACAAACACTGGCGTTTACATTCAGACGCTGTCTTACAGTGACCTCTTCAATTTAGTTATATTATTTTTTTTCAGCTTCACGCTGTTATCCCGCATAGCAGTGTAGACAGAAAGTACCTAGTGTCAATATTGTAATACCTAGAGTAATATTGTGTCTAATATTGTCAATAAATGTCGGGTGATCATGTATGCAGATGATATATGTTTAATGTATGCGTCAAAAGATATAACGGAAGTTCAAAAATATATACAGGAGGACTTCGACATTATCTGCAAATGGGCACATGATAATGGAATCATATTAAATAACGAAAAAACTAAATGTATGCATATATACTCGCCATATAATCTGAGAGCTAAGTACGTTGAGTCACAATATCTTACTGTAGTGGGTCACACGTATGATTGTTTACATAACAACAAATTAAACTGCAACTGTAAAAAACTACAAAATGTAGATAAATTTAAGTATTTAGGCCTTAACATCGATAGTCATTTCAACTGGAACATACATGTTAATGATGTTTGTAGCCGGTTAAGATCGATATTATGCAAACTTTATCAATTAAATTCGGTGTTAAATAAACATACGTTAAGGACCGTATACTTTGCGCTTGCTGACTCGTTGATAAGTTACGGATTAATTGTTTATGACGTATATAAAGGACGTTAAGAATTTACAAATAAGACTGATCAAGTTCCTAGTAAGTAAAAAAGATAAGGATAATTGTAATAAGGATTATGAAAAACTCTTTAGTGTTTGTAAAATATTACCGATTGAAAAAAAAATTGAATATTTAATAGGATTAGAGTATTATTACAATAAAGAATATAAAATACCGATAAAAAATGTATACAATACCCGGAATGTGGAAAAGAATAAATTTGTACAACCAAAATTAAAAAAAAAATTATGGAGAGAGATTGTCAGCATACATTGTACCTAAAGTATTTAATAAAATTGATATGTTAAGGAAAAATGATAAAATAAGTAAACAAATGTTAAAAACAAAACTATTCCTTAGTTTTGTTTCTCGATGACGAAAACATGACGTCATCGTGAAACAAGACCGCAGTAAACTATCTATAATATTAAAAATAAGTTGTAATGTTGATTTACTTTTAAGTTTTTGAGATTAAGAAGTTATGTTTTATTTTTTAAATTTTAATGTGAACCATTATTTTAGTATGTAAAACAAAATGAGCGCGTCTCACCGTCAAGCCTAATAGCTTGGTGAGAACAAATAAATTGTAAATAATGTTGTTATTATTACTAACTCCGTACTTCGCTTTCCACCGAATTCGGACATTGCGTTGTGAGTGGTGGAAGTGGAAATAATTTTAAGTATAATCACTCCCCCGAGTGGGGATCTAACCCACAACCGATCGCATTTACAATTGGAACATGTCATACTGCGCCACGACCGGCCTCTAGTTAGGTCTAGGCTTTAGTAATTTTATATTTAACCTTTAATGAATATATATATATATATATATATATATATATATATATATATATATATATATATATATATATATCTTCAATAACAATAAATCAGTCGCTTTTATGAGTACCTTGAGTCATTTGAAGAAGGAAACTACGCGAGAGTAAATATTTGTATTGCCCATAAATGCCTCAAAGTGATCAAGACAAAATATTTTGTATAATTAATGGCAAAACTTTCCAAACACAATAATGACTTCTGGAATTTATTTTTGTTTGATTATTATAAATAAATAGTACTTCTATTTATGATCTGTAATGGATTTTCAAATTGTTTTCAACAGTAATGTGCCTAATTGATCGTTATTAATTATTAAATACGATAGTTGTGAGTTCGATTCGCACTTGGATAATGTTTATGTATATTGAAATTGTTTTCATTTTCCCGTTTTGACGTAGAAAGTGCGGCGTTGAGTGACGGGACGCAGTGGAACACTATTGGTTGTGGGATCGATTTTTAATCGGGGAATTGATCATATTTATTTATTTTTTTTATTTCTCTGAAATGCACTGATAAGAGCGCAGCGTTGAGCTAGCCACGCAAGTTGCAATGTTTCGTTTGCATCCGTGAACAACTTGTTTAAAGTTTATATGAAGAAAAAAAGAAAAGGGCAATCTGCATAAAAGGGCATTTAAAGTTTATCAAAATCAATGAAATAAATATTACAACCAAATATAAAGTAAATGTTATTATTTAATTGTAAAAAGTAATAAAAATATTTGTAAATTATAATACTCACTCAAAATAATATACTTCACCTTTTTATCCCGTGTAACAGGGTAGACGTATAGAGGAAGTACCTGATGTCAAGACACCCTGTAGACTATTTTCTGCCGAATTATTGCGGAACTCAACGCCGCCTTTTGTTTTTCCACAGTAAGAAATTAATAATAATTTAAATACCCCTATGTGGAAATTGAACCCACAACCGATCGATCACTATTAGCCTATTTTATATATATTTTATATTTTAAACTAACTATAATTAATATAATTTTATGATAGTAAAAATTAGAAAAAATCTAAGCAGACAAAGTCATGGGGAGGTGGCTAGTAAAATATATTTGTATTATAAAGCAAATGTTACAACCACGGTCACTACCGCTGTATAAGCAAAACTTTATAACAGGCGAAGTCAACATTTCAGATCGTTCAGACTGTCCTGACTAAATTCCCGATAACCTTCCGTCCAGGCCAGTGGCGTAGAAAAACCTCATAACGATATCGCCGCTAGTGACTTACAGATTAGTGACAAATAGAAGTGGTAGCTTGTTTTTTTTCACATTTCATTATACTATTTAAAACGGATCAATCGTGTATATTTTGGTATTTGAACACACATTTTGGGAAATCGGACGTTTCGAACATTTTACAGTAGTCCATGGACACAGGTAGACTGTGGTGGTATTTGATATAAAAAATAATTACATCAATCTATTGCATCTGCTTCTTAATTCCCTCGCGTACTGCCCTGGATTCTTACAGAATGAGCTCACTGTATCTTTATCTCTGGTGTGGTGGATTTGAGACTTTAAATTTTTTATAAGTGGGTCCCAGGTGGTAGATAGTTTCCAACCATTTTCTCTATTGAAATTTGGATGTTTTTGAATTTCAATAGCCTCGCGGATCATTCTAGGAACGTATCTACTTTCTCCAGCGAGGATATGTGGCTTATCAAACCTGATGTAGTGGTTGGACTTATTCATTGTGTGTTCACACACAGCTTACTGCAATACACGCCTATTCTTGATATCAGATATGTGTAAATATATATTTGTCCCCATTTTGTTAAAATGTGTAGTCTAAATATATATTAATATAAGCTTGAAGATACTGATTATAATCACTTGGAAAATATTTTTATTTTAAAATAAATGTTGTTTTATGTACCATACCTCTGAAACTTATGTAATAATTTCTTCCGAATGTGAAGGAGAGACACTTTCTCTCTCTCTCAGCCTTGTGGTAAGTAAAAAAATGCATGTTACTAAATCGTCAATATTGTTATTATTTCAAATTTAAAAATTAGCAATATTTCTTTTTATTAAAAACAATTGAATAATCTAAATTTTTTATGTTTTTTCTTAATTATATTATTTGGTTCATTAAATTATTTTTCTTATACACTGAAAATAAATTTAACAATAATTTTAAGCAACAAATTTTATTATATTATATATTCTAACAAAACAAATAAAAAAAAAAACACATACCACTTCCAAAGTACAGACGTCGTAGGTAAGTATACCACAGCAATTATACGGCCGATTCTCTTTGCGGGCGCTCAATAAATTTTAATTACGTACATGTTCACAGAAATTAATGGCAGCAGAATCTTCAAAGCAAAAGCTTTAGGTAGGCGGAGAACCGCCAAGAGCTAGATAGACTTAATATTCCTAGTAGAATAGCTTTTAACAACTATTTTATAACCGAGATGAAACTTGTTTAGAGGGCGATGGCGCAGTGTCAACGCGATCGGTTGTGGGTCCAATCCCCACTCGGGGGAGTAATTATTTTAATTATACTAATTTCCCCGCTCTAGTAAGATAGAATAGTATCGTCGAGTTCCGCCCCTCAACACGCCATGTTTCGAATTTGGCGGAAAGCGGTGCTAGTGATAGTTATATATATATATATATATATATATATATTTATATATATATATATATATATATATATATATATATATATACATATATCATACGCCAAGTTTGGCTGGTGAAGAATGCTGATTAGCGTTAAGCTCGCCTTTTGTACATATTATTTTAACATAGTGTGTGCAATAAATGATATATAAAGAAATAAATACTTCCTTTTTACCCTCCTCCTATATGGAAAAAAGGCTCATTTAACATGAATTGGTAAGGTTTTTGATGTGGTGTTTACGTTTGACAAATATTATAAAAAAAACACCTTTGGTGATTGCGATTTTTACACATTTCAAAAGAAACTGTTTCAAAAGGATCTATCGTGTATATTTTGGTATTCAAAAACAAATTTTGATGACCTGACATTTCAAACCCTTTACAATAGTCTATGGTCACAAATGCGTCGTGCGTACAGTCTACCGAGTACCAAAGTAGACGCGATTTATCCGTTTAAAATAGTTTTATTTAAAAAAGTATAACGAATCTAATATGCATATATTTATCGTGGTACAGTGGGAAGTTTGACTATAAACGAGTTTTTTTGTGGATTTGGTTCCCGTTTACATTTCTTTGCTTTGTGCGGTGCAGTGGGACAGCGTCTGGCTGTAAACACCATCAGTTGTGGGTTTGATTCCCACCCGGGAAAGTGATTATATCTTAATTATTTTCACTTAATTATTTCCTCGCACTAGTAAGACAAACGAAGTACGGAGTGTCGTGACACAAGATACTTTATATCTACCCTGCTATGCGGGATAAAACGCGTGAAATTAAAATATAAGAGCTAGAGCTTGTGTAGACTTTTTCCACGGAACACACTGTATCGATTTAGGATAGAAGCTAAATAACGGAATGTGTTGATACTGGGGTCCATCTGCTTACTCCGATTAAAAATAGGCAACACTAAAAGCACCTAGCTGCACCTAGATGAAGATTCCGTATTATAACATGGAATATTGGTTCTTTAGCTGGACGATGAAGAGACCTCGCAGCCTCTCTCCTCCTCTCTAACTCATACCTCTCATGAGTCCATTGTGAATTCTTACAAGAATCTTGCTGGAAACATCTTCCAATTCAAGAACCAATTGCAATTTATAATAATTCATAATAAATATATATTCCCTATGTAGTTGTTAAAAAATTAAAAAGAAAAATAATATTTACTATTTTTAAAGTGTTATTCCACACTTAGGATTAAAAAACCCGCGCGTCTTGGACGGTATTCAAGAGGCACGAGTTCTGCGTTCGAAAATCCCGCTACGTTCAATTTCTTCATACGTTTTTCCAAACATGTTCTTTAAAGATAAATAATACACCTCTAAATTATCTCTCCGAATAATGTTTAAAGAATAAATTATTTATAAAAACGTAAATCGAAGTAAAAACACACCGGTTAGAACATTCATCCGTCTAATAGAAGCTTCGAATTTGATACAATCAACAGGTAATGGTCTCGAGAACTGTGCTCTGAAAATATTTGCGGATGCCAGTGTAATTAAAATTTATTGACCGTCACAAGGTGAATTGAGCGTGTGATTACTCGCTGTATATTTATCCTTTTCTGGTTTATGCTAAACTGTGCGAGAGGGACGAGGAGGGTAGATGAGTGTTTAGGTAGTGATATATGAATGTGCTTTTAGCACGTATGTTTGTTCATTCGAGAAATTTGTATGTAAAAGGGTTTAGGTTGACGTTGAAAATGCTTTTGTTTTTTTTTTGCTTTATTTTTTTTTGCTTGGGAGGGTAGTCAGAGAATGTAGTGTAAAACACCACCTTAATTCTTTACATTAAAAACTGGATGATGGTACTTAACGCCGCAGTTTGTCTCGCGACTTGTAAGAGTGAGGAATCAAAGTAATAAAAATATAACTAAAAACGTCTTTTTTTGACAATTTTAACACAATCATCATAAGATAAGTAATAAAATAAAGTTTTTTTTATTTAATATAGATATTTTCTATTTACTTGTTATTTAGTATTTTTCTAGCTTCACGCCTTTATCCCGCATAGCAGGGTAGACAGAGAGTACCTAGTGTTGAGTGTTGAGTGGTGGAACTCAACACCGCACTTCGTCTTGCCATAGGAAGGCAGTAAGTAAGTATTTTATATATCGTCCGAGTGGAAATCGAATCCACAACTATACAAATTTTACGTTTACAGTCAGACGCTGTCCCACTCGCCGGTCGCTATTGGGAGAGTGATTATATTTAAATTATTTTCACTTCCTCACTCTAGTAAAAGAAAGTGCGGCGTTGAGTTTCGCCACTCAACACGCCATGTTTTGAATTCGGCGGAACGCGAAGTACGGAGTGTCTTGATACTAGGTATTTTCTGTCTATGGGGACGGTATGGGGAGTAAGAGCGTGACGCAAACAAAAAATCTGTACTAGTTAATTGTAATTTTAGGTAAGCAGACTAGATAAGGCAATTATTTATGCATCCTAGACTCTCATAGATCCGATCACTTAGATCTTATCATTAATAATATCTTTGGTTGCATTTTTGAAAAATGTACATAAATTTGAACGTAGCTGGATTCGAACCTGCGCCTCTTTTATAGCATGGCGTCACATTTCAAATTTTAATAAGTTTTTTCGAAAATGTTTTATAATCCTAAGTGTGGAATAACACTTTAAAAATAGTAAATATTTGATATTCGCGGTTTTTACACATTTTAAAGGAAATCATTTTTAAACGGATCGCGTATCAATGCGATTAAAAATGATTTTATGCGATTAAAAATGATTTTCTATCATAATTTCATTCACTTAGACGAGCAACTCGTTAGTTAGCTCTCCTTGTACATCTTGATCACAGCCTACAAGCTCAGAGGCGCTTTGAAGTGGTTGCCTTCAATTCTATTGATTTTTGGAACTCCCAGTTTCTATGTTTAGTTAATTACACTTTTGAAACACTTGTGGTGCAGTAGGATGGCTGATTACAGTCAGCGATTGGTTGTGAGTTCGAATCAGATTCGAGGGAATGGTATTTTTATATTTCTGTGATCACTGTTACATTTGAACGTCTACCTGTGACCACTGACTACTGTAAAGTGTTCGAAACACCACGTTTCCTATGCATGGTTGAATACCAAAATATATAAGATTAATCCGTTTAAAAATGGTTTCATTTAAAATGTGTAAAAACGATCTTATTAATGTTACTATTTTTTATTTCTTTATTAACACAATGGACACCGATCCAGATCTAAGTGATCTTTATGAGAGTCCAGGATTCATAAATGATTGCCTTACTTAGGCTGCTTACCTAAAATTAAAATTAAAACAAAATGTACTAAACATATTTTTATTTATTTTTAGCTTCACGCTTTTATCCCGCATAGCAGGGTAGACAGAAAGTACCTGTCAAGACACTATGTATTTCGCTTTCCGCCAAATTCGAAACGTTGCATTTTGACTGGTGGAACTTAACGCCACACTCTGTCTCACCAGAGCGAGGAAGTGAAAATAATTTAATTTTAATCATTCCCCCGAGTGGGAGTTGGCGCAGTGGGATCGCGTTTGGCTGCATATGTGGTTGTGAGTTCGATTTTCACTAGGAGGATATATAAAACATTTTACTTCCTCGCTGAAATGAAATATTGAAATTATTATCCATTTTTTTTAAAGATTCACGATTTATACCGCATAGCAGGGTAGTCAGATACAACCCGGTGTCAAGACATTCCGGAGGTTGTTGTTCATCCGAAATCGACGCATTGCGTACTGTCCTGCCAGAGCGGAGAAATGAAAATATTTTTTATTCTTATTTTCTCGCCCTAATAAAAAAGTGTGGCGTTGAGTTCCTACGAAGAAAAACGAATAAAAGTCTTGATACTTGTCATACCCTGCGTTATACCCTAAAAATAGTTTTGTATATATTTCAGGAGATTGCGACTTCTACTCCATTCGCTTGCAAACCTGCAACCCTCTCTTTGTCTCGTTAAACCATATTTTAAAACAAAAAAAAAAACCGACTTTCTAGCTAATTTTGTAACACAAAAGTCACTGGCCCACTTTGACACGTTTATATGTACAGATAAAAATACTTATATATATTTACTATTTTTTAAAGTGTTATTCCACACTTAGGATTAGAAAACATTTTTAGAAAAGTATAAAATTTGAACGCAGCGTGATTTGAACCCGCGCCTCTTGGATACCGTCCAAGCGCTCTGACCGCTAAGCCATGCGTTCTACTACCAGCTGCGTCGAAATTCTTATACGCTTTGTTACAACTTATGTAAGTTGTTAGCTGCGTTCAAATTTTATACGTTTTTTCTGAAAATGTTTTCTAATCCTAAGTGTGGAATAACACTTTAAAAAATAGTAAATATTGAAATAAAATAGCAATCTCTCTTGTTAAACGATTATTTCTTAATAATCTTTAAGTAGTAGAAATTTGTAAAAATCTCTCTACAGAGATGTTAACAACATAAATAAGTTGTAACAAAACGTATTTCGACGTAGCTGGTAGAACGCATGGCTTAGCGGTCAGAGCGCTTGGACGGTATCCAAGAGGCGCGGGTTCAAATCCCGCTGCGTTCAAATTTTATACGTTTTTTCTAAAAATACTTATATATATTTTTATTAAGATTTTGATAATATTAAAAACAATTTTCTATGTAAAGTTAAGAATGGAGTAAAGTAGAGAACACAACCACACCCTGAAGCTAAAACGTATAACTAAATATTTTTGAAAAAACGTATAAAAAATTGTTTTTCTGAACGCTACGGGAGTCAAACCCGGGCCTCTTGGGTACCGTCCAAGAGGCGAGGCGCGTTTTTAATACGTTTTTTATAATTTTTTTATTAATTTATATACGTTTTTTCAAATATGTTTTCTAATCCTAAGTGTGGAATAACACTTTAAAAATAGTAAATGTATGATTAAATACGTAATTCAAGCGATTATTTTGACAAACGAAAACAAAAGCTTCCGGGTACAATATTAAATTATCATAGTTAGTATATTAATACGTTTGTGACGCTAATTATATCCATTTTAACTGGTTTACATGGAAATGGGAACAAATAGTAATTTTTGTATGATTTTAATTTTATGTAAAAAAGGGTGTGTGACTGTAAACGCGAACGGTTGTAGGTTCGATTCCCACATGATAGAGTGATTATATTAAAATTATTTTTATTTCCTCGCCATGGAAACCAGTCAACGGAGCGGGAAGCAGTCAACGGAGTGTCTCGACACTAAGTACTTCCTGTTATCCTGCTACGCGAGGTAAAAACGTGAAGCTAAAAAAAACTTGTTAGCAAATTTATGACCATTTTGACATTGGGGTCAAATACGCGTTGCTATAGCAACATACAAAAGTGTGCTATTTTCAACAAATGGTATTATTTGTCCAGTAAAAACATTTAATATAACGCTTCAAAGACTTTTATAACGTAAATAATTTTAATTTCATAACTTTCCTGAAACTGGAAAGAATCATAGTTATCGTATATACAGTCAACTAATATACCGCTTTACTAGGATGGAATTTTTTTTAATTTTTCTTTCAGGTGTTTCTATTCCGAAAATATTTTTTTAAATAATAAGATCTTTGAATTTCGCGATTTTTATACATTTTAAATAAAACTATTTTAACCGGATTAATCGCGTATATTTTATTATTAAAATGTATTTTCGAATATTGAATATACGCGATTAATCCGGTTAAAATAGTATCGTTTAAAAAAAATATATATTAAAACTCGGTCGTAGCGCAATAGGACGGCGTCTGACTGTATGTGCGATCGGTTGTGGGTTTTATTTAAATTTACTTCCATTCAATCGCACTGATAAGACAAAGTGCGGCGTTGAATTACGCTACTTAACACGCAATGTTTCGAATTCAGCGAAAGCGGATACTAGGTACTTCCTGTCTAACCTGCTACGATAAAAGTGTACAGCTAAAAAGAATCTATTTTGGGGTAAAATAAATTATAAGGAAATATATTAAGAAATCTGTATTTAATATATTTTATTAAAAAAGTCGTATAATGCTTTGTATCCTAAATATTTATCATATAATACGCTTTTGAGTTTGCATTATATATAGTTTAGTTAAATTAGTTGATTAGTTAGTAAATACGCGGCGTTAAACTTCGCCAAATGAATGAAATACTAATCTCAATTTAAACACATCACAATGCACAGATTGAACGGATTTAGTTATAAACTAAGTTCAAAAAAATATTCTTAATATTTTTTTTAAATCACAATATTTTTTAGATCTAGAAATATATAATTTCTTTTTAATTTTAAATTAGACAATATGTGTGAGAATTAGGACGGAATATAAAGTTTTAATTTTTTTTTAAATTATATAAAATATTTTATATCTACCTTAGATATGACATTTTCGGATTTTCTCATATTTCTACAAAAATTGCCCATTTTAAATGCATATTAACTGATGATTTTTAATATATTTATCATAAAAAAAATATTTTTGACATTTTTTTTTGTAAAAAAAAACTAAATCTAAGTTTTTTTTTTAATTTAATCACCCTCATCTATGTAAGTCTATGATTCGTGATTATAAATTATATTAATTATTAAAGTTTTGTTAGTGACTACTGTATCTGTATATAGTAAGTATATTCTATCTGCTATCAGCAAGAGGTGTCATTTCAGGTGCTGAGGGCTGGATATGAATCTTGTCCTTCGTTGGCATTAGGGGTTCAGTGCTTTGAGTCCTCAGGAGACCTCGCCTCGACGCTACAGCTAGCAGCAGAGTGGCTGATACGAAGAATGACACCAGCTGAAAATTAAATATTTTGAAAATATATATTATTAAATATATATGCGCCGGTCGTGGCGCAGTGTAACAGCGTCTGATAGCATGAGCATCGCATCGTCTGACTGCAAACGCGATCGGTTGTGGGTTCGATCCCACTCAGGGGAGTGATCATATTTAAATTATTTTCACTTTCTCGCTGTGGTAAAGGCAAAGAGTGGCGTTGAGTTCCACCACTCAACACACTCAATGTCTCGAATTCAGTGGAAAGTGAAGTACGGAGTGTCTTGCCACTAGGTTCTTTCTGTCTACCCTGCTACACGGGATAAAAGTGTGAAGTTAAAAAAAAATATCCGCCAGTCGTGGGTTGTAAGTTCGATTCTCACTCGAGAAAGTGAAACTAATTTAAATCTAATAAATCAATTCACTTCGCTTAGGTACGACAATGTCTCGAATACGGGATAAAAAGCGTGAAGCTAAAAAATAAAGTACTTATTTTTATATTGTGGTAATAAATAACAAAAAAAATTATATGTACTGATATGTAAAGTATGTTACTGTTAAGTTTCTACTTAATTTGTAGTTTCACTCCTTATCCCGCATAGCGGAATAGTGAGACACAACGTAGTGCCAAGACACTCCGTTGACTGCTTTCCGCCCAAAAACCGAGAAAAGCGCGTCAAGTGGTAAACTCAACACATGCACTTAGATATTTACTAGATATACGCGTTGCCTTAGCAACGTGTATGTCGCTTTATATAAACGTGGGTGTCAAACAAATGGTAGTGTGTGTTATATTTATTAGTAATTAATTTAATATATTTTGATGTATTATTTTGACTTGTTCATATTTGTATAAAGTATATGTTGAAGGGTTTTGTTGACAGACAAGTAGTTGTGATCAATATTGTTTAATTATTAGCAACAAACAATATATATATATATATATATATATATATATATATATATATATATATATATATATATATATATATATATACTTTTTTTTTTTTTTTCTAATCCCAATTGTAGAAAATGACACTTTAAAAATAGTAAAATATTTTAATTTTTACTACCATTAACTACTTTATTTTTCTCTTATTTACATCAAATATTGTGCTCTATAAAAATCAACTCATTTTCAACGATTTACTCGCTACATAAATTAAAAGATCACAAAATAACAAATTTAATATTATCTATTTTAGCTCCACTCTTTTATCCCGCATAGCAGAGTAGACAGAAAGTACCTAGTGTCAAGACTCTCCGTACTTCGCTTTCCACCGCATCCGAGACATTGTGTGCTGAGTGGTAGAACTTAACACCTCATTTTGTCTAACCGAAGCGAGGAAGTGAAAATGATTTTAAATATATTTGGAAATTCGGATATCTCATGGAAAGGAAAGAAAATCTAGTGAAAACCTACTTCAATATTAATAACAAACCTAAAACCAAAATCTTAACCCTGGCTGGTGGTTGGTCGTAACGCAGTGGAACAGCGTGGGACAATGCGCGGCGCTCAGTTCCGCCACTCAACACGCAATATCTTAAATTCGGCGTAAAGCGAAGTAAGGAGTGTCTTGACACTAGGTACTTTCTGTCTAGCCTGCTATGCGGGATAAAAGCGTGAAGCTACCCAAAAAAATATATAACATTCCTAGCCTTGATCCAAATATATGTATTAATAAACGAAGGCTTACCGCTGACACGCCAAATGTTGCAATAACATCGTAAGAAAGAAACATTATGAAGATTAATATTATAAAGAAAATCTCAACAAATAAAGATTTATCACTAAATAAAGTTTTAACAACAAAAATTTTATTCGAATCACTTTGAAAGATCACATGCGCGGGCGCAGAACACAATCCAATGTCAATTTTCCAAAGAAAATCACTTAAACAATTTGATAAATATCACTTATGTCAAAATTACTAGATTATAATCTAGATATTATACGGATTTAGACTAAAACTTAGTATTAATAATGTTTTTCATGTAACGCTGGTAACAGAGGCACTGTGTCACTTTTAATGTTGAAAAGGAAACCGGTCTGACGTTATCTGGTTCTGGCCACAGTACGGCAACGCGCGGCGCCACAGACTAAACATATCAAGTGCAAAATACTTATTTAATTATAATTAGGATCGTAAAAATTCATGGTCCAATCCATAAGTCCGTGGTTTGTAACAAAAAATCTCAAAAAATATATATATTAAATAATAAAGTTTTTTTTTATGTAAAGGCGATTAAAAAAAATAATGATCAGAGACAAAATATGTTCATTATGTAAAGTAAAGATTTTGTTTTTATTTTTTTTTTAAATATTCGGTATCTTTTTTTTTAATTTAATGATATAGGCTAAGATAATTAACACCACTACTTCCACCACTAACTCTGAAAAATTGAAGAATTTTTTTTAGAGCATCTGGCTGGCCTTGATTTATTATTATAACCTAACAAAATATTTTTTTTACTTACTTGGATTATAAAAATGCTTGAAAAAAAAAACAGAACGCCATTGATCATTTTTCTATTTAAATCATAATGTATATATAATTCTTATCAACAGTGCAGTTTTAAAAGGAAATATAATTGTCATATTTAGTATATAACTTATCTTACAAGGAACTAAAATAGAAAAAAAAGAGAAAGAGAGAAAGGAGACCCTCTACTAATATTATTTTAGTAACTAAAAAAAGCAAACAACTGCTACATAGACTAACTAAACTATAACAAGTTATATTGTCAACTCATAGGTATTTAAGTGAGCGGAGCGGCAACGTCGCATTCCCGTGTATGCGGTGCGCACGCGCCGGTTTTGCACCTGTCTATTCATTTATATCATCATTATACGTGATTATTGTATTAATACATACAAATAGGTATTTATTTTTGCTTAAACTCATCTGGACGGTATCTAACCGTAAAGGCGATGATTTCGGTTCGATCTCCACTTGGGGGACTGAATATATTCTTATCATTTCTTTGCTCTACTAACGTTATTGTATATCGTCTCAAAAAAACCTGACCCTACAAAAGGAAAGAATTAAAAATCTAGATAAAAATAATTATGTTTGTAATAATTTATATTACATACAAAGTTTTACACAGATGTAGGTAGACATTTATTTTAGTTTAAGGGAAGGCGAGTGGGCTAAGAATAATATATATATATATATATATATATATATATATATATATATATATATATATATATATATATATATATATATATATACATATATATATATATATATATTTATTTTCACGCTTTTATCCCTTATAGCAGGGTAGACAGGAAATAACTAGTGTCAAAGCACTCCGTACTTCGCTTTCCGCATGATTGGAGATATTACATGTTAAGTGGCAGAACTCAACTCCTCACTTTGTCTTACCAGAGCGAGGACGTAGAAATAATTTAAATAAAATTGCTCTCCCAAGTGGGGATCGAACCCACAACCCACGACCGTTTACGTTTAGACTATGTCACACTGCCCCACGACCGGCCTAACTATAGTTAAAACTACATACCGAAAAGATTTAAATTATATTAAAAAAAAATTATTTCTAAAATACGTAAAGGATGTTTCCCATGGCGTAAGGAGATTCGTATTACAATTCTGCTAATGCTGATTGAACGTTAACTGGTACGGTTCTGATGCCATGAACATAACATAGCTAGATTGCCAAAAATTTGTATAACTTATTAAGGCAGTTATAAAATTGTCATAATAAATTCTATAATTTTCCACACTAAGGATTAGAAAACATTAAAAAAAACGTATATAAAGCTTATAATAGAACGTATGGCTTAGCGGTCAGAGCGCTTGGACGGTATCCAAGAGGTGCGAGTTAGAATCCTCCTGCGTTTACATTTTTATACTTGTAATAAATTATTATTTTACTTTATTTTTTGTTTTATAAGACGCGCTTATATACTTTCAAGATATTTTGTTAAATAAAATAGTGAAATTGTAGATAGTTTTTTTCTATAGTTTGTGTTTTTTTTATACAAAAAGGATGTAAACGAGCAGAAGGATCAACTGACGATGATGACCTTCGTTTAACATTAGATTTGTAGATACGTTGCCGGCCTTGGGATGGAAGTGAAGGGAGATAGGAAAGGATGAGTGGGAATAGGGAAAGCTGGATTACATGACACTGAACTTGAACACATCATCAGATATTTGGCGGATCGTTTTTGTCATGATAGTGGTCGCGAGCCAGTAGGAGGATTAACCTTCTACCACCAAATGTCTGGGATACTCGCTTCTTACGGGACGTCACCCAGCAGCGTATGGGAATTGAATTGAAGGGAAATACACATTGAGTTGTTTTTAGGTTTTATTTTTCAAATACATATGAAGTTGAAGATATATTTAATCACTTTACAATCCTTCGTTAAGCCCATTAAGAGTCCAACCAATCTCATTGCAAGAAAAAAGACATTTTACCCCCCTTTTTAATTAACGTCTTAACGGTAAAATCTATTCTACTTTAATTTATCTCTCTTTATCTCACTATATATGGAAAAAATAAATAAATCACAAACCATATAAGTATTAAATGTTCATTTCATTAATATTTATTTTAAACTAACTCCCGTTGACGCGTAGACAACGCGTTGCCTTAGCAACGTGTAAGTCACTTTATATAAAGTGTGTGTCAAACGCATGGTAGTGTGAGTTACATTTATTTTATTAATTTAATATAGTTTTTATTTTATATGATATTCTTCCCTTCAATGTACAACGTCCCGTTAATGTTAGCTGTTTATCATCTTTAGCTGCTTTAATGTAGCTATAGTACTTATATCCTTATCGCTTATTTATTTTCTTAATGCTTGTTTAAATCATTTTTGTTTTCATATATAGTAATAATATAGTTTTTTATTTGTTTTAGGTTTGTTTCAGATCTGTATATCACCTGTTAATATTCCATATATACATGTCACTGTTCCAAATTTACTCACTTTTTCGTGTTTTCCTTACTATACGTGGTACTGGCAGATTATTTTGCGCTTGTTATTGCAAAATCAAGCTATTTAATGTAAAAAAAAACTTTTTATGTAATATTTTTCAAAAATATCAGCGTTCTGCATTCCTTCTCTATATAAACTAGATCTGTGCCAAATTACATACTCCTCAGTTACATAGATTTTAATTCACCGATCAATATAGTTAAACATGCTTTATATTGTAAATTGGTGATATAAGAAGTTATAGCAATGCCTCCTCAAATATTTTCATTTCTCCATTCGATGTATTGGGAGGGAAGGTGGAAATCATCCTCATATCCGGAGCAGCTCTGGCGTGTAAGAGGGTGGAAAAAATAGATTGGTTTATTTTGAAATGCTTATATTCGAAGCAATAGTAACGCGTTTGTCTTGTGCCAAATACTTAATACTTGTAACATAACAATAAGTTACTTTAGGGCTTATAGTATGGATTTTTTTAAATATTCGAACTGAAGTTGTAGACAGTAAGTACCTAGGCACACTAGTGTCAAGATATCCGTAATCCACTTCTGAATTCTAGATATTGAGTGTTGGGTGGCGGATCTCAACACCGCGCTTTTGTATACTAGAGTTGAGATGCTATAATATTTATCTATTACAATATTTTAAGGTCGGTCGTGACGTAGTGGAACACCATCTACCATCTTCTAGTTCTAATCTTGAAAACGCGGCGTTGAGTCCCGAAACTCAACATGCAACGTGTTTAATTTTGTGGAAAGCGAAGTACGGAGTGTCTTGACACTAAGTGTTATCTGTCTACCCTGCTTACTATGCGGGATAAAGGAAACGAAAATATTATGTTTTTTTTATAGATAACTACGTTAGCTTCTGATCTATATTTTATCAATAAAAAAATAATTTGACAGGAACGTTACATCCCTTGATTGATTGATACGAAATTATTGTGGCTTTAACTAATGGAGGATTCAGAAAGGGTAGTTATTTCTCTTGTATTTCTATTTTCTAATAAATAATCGAAATTGTATCCAAACAACAGAAATAAAGTTGTTACTTAAAATAATTTGACTGTGATTATTTTTATTATGTTTTTAAGAAATTTTCTTGAACGAGAAATTTGGCTCCAATACCTATTCTAGATCATTTATTTTTATGCAAGTAAATTTTTTTAGTATTTGCTTAGACAAAGGAGTTTTTTAGATTCACTCATGGCAAGGTAGCCTGACTGAAATCAGTATAGTCATATTTCTTGTTGGATGGCGTAATTTAACGCCGCACTCTGTCCAATCTGAACTGAGTAGATCGAGGTCATAGCCAATCGCGTTTATTGTCAGCCTATATAACACCTAATACCAAAAACATACCTAACTTCATTTCCTCTTTCCCCTTTTTCCTTCCTTATTCCTAAATATATTATAAAAAGTTATATAACACATCACAACAGATTGTTCCATTTTACAAACAAATAGGTATTAAAAGAGCAGTAAATCTGGCCACAAATGAGCGTAAAATCACGTTGTCGACTCATCATGACCTGAGAATTAAGTGGCGTAAAGATCCCGGAGGGCACGTTTGTTTATGGAGGTCCTAGATAACAGCACAGCTTAGTGATAAGCGTAGCCCCCGTAAATGTGGTACTCTAAATGGACAGGCCGTTTTTTGGTGGAAAATGTACATTCTTGGGAAAATTTTCACGTGGTTTCCCATGAAAATGGTGATCGCTTTATTGATGGTGAAATATTTATTTTTTTTTCTTGTGAAATGCACACAATGTTCACACTTTAATGGATGACCAAATGACACAAAAAATATTTTATAATATAAAATTATTTAAAAGTTAGTAATCCAACAGTAAAAACTGCAAAATACAGTCGAATTAATATTGTTCCTATGAATTCATATATAGTTTTAAAGTATAAGAGAAAATCGTGTGACAGCGTCTCACTGTAAACGCGATTGGTTTTCCCGTTAACGTACAATATTTCTATTCGAGCGGAAAGCAGATAATGGAGTGTGTTGAGATTTGGCTACTTTTGGCCGAGCGGTCGGCTTGAGGAAGGTCAATTAAACTCAAAGCAGGTCGTCGAGGGTCTCCCTCCACCCTTGACTCCGACAACGCACCTATCTGGCTCTCGCCGTTAAGGCAACGTGAGGGTTCCCGGGCCTCGGCTGGGGGTGGTTGAAAATGAGTACCGTTTTAGTTTTATCAAAATTGATACAAGTCTTCATCTTAATATTATATTTTGCTAATCAATGATAATTTAGCTGATAGTTACTATATTTTATTAGTTAAAATAATTTGTAATTTCACAAACAAAAATAAAAAGACTCATGAATGTACCTCCTACCTACTTAGAGGCTGGTCGTGGTTCACTGGGACAGCGTCTGACTGTTAACACGATCGGTTGTGGGTTCGATTCCCACTTGGGGGAGTGATTGAATATTTAAAAAAATATTTTCACGTCCTCGCTCTGACAAGAAAGAGTGCGGTGTTGAGATCCGCCACTCAACACGCAATGTCTCGAATTTTTCTTATTTTTGTCTTGTAAAAAAAACGAAAATATCTACTTTTTTTTAACGATAAAATAAATAAATTTTCAGTAAATTGTTACCTCCCTTTTTGCTGATTTCTTATAATGAGTCAAAGGTGAAAGTTATCAAGAAAATTTTTGGTCTACTTCCCGAATTACAAGAAGATTTAAATGAGTATTCGAGCTTCGGGGGAAATCTGCCAACTTTTCAACTTTTTATGACAACTCGCTAACGCTAAGTCGAGGCTTTGATGAAAGTGAAAACATCTAAGTGATCTTTGGCTTGGAGGTCAATTTTTTTTGTAATTAAATTAATTTTTTAAAACGTTCTTAGCTTGAAATCCTTTCTGTATAAAAGTCATAAGGTTCTCGGAAGTGGCAAGTGCCTTTTATGTATATTAACTTTAAGTTTTGTTTAAAATTGACGAAGAGCGTTGACACCGCCTTAAGTCATTGGAGATGTGCTAATGTTATTATGAAGAAAATGAAAAGAAATAGATTTTTCTGCAACGTATTTAATAAATTATTTTATACATCTATATCTACGGAAATAAGTACACTAAAAAAATCCATATTTGCTTATGTTTCTGACCTCCAATAGGGACGTATACAGACAAACTTTCAGATTTTTTTATATAACGAAGTTCTAATTGTCAGTGTTAATCCATTCTGTTGATATTAAAAAGGTAAATATTTGCTAGCAATAAAAATCTAAATAATATTTTGTATGGCATTAAGGAGACTCATTTAGGCTTGTTCTAATAAATGTCAATTTACCAAACTATGATTGATCACATATCGCATAAATAGTACTGGGTACATAATAGAGGATTACAGTTTTGCGTTGAGTGTTATTCTTAACGCCTAGTATACACTTGGTATGTTTTTTTTCCTTTATTCACTCCCTTATGCATTACTTTACTTTACATTAAGACAATAGCTATTATCTTAATTAAAAATATTTTTGATTCGGCGTTGAGTTACGTATACCTCGATTTAAGAAAGAAGCGAAGTGTTAATACTAAATTCTTTCTGAGGGTTGCTGTGCGGTAAAAAAATGTAAAGCAAATTAATTCCATCAATCGGGATTAGAACTATATTGATTATAGTGAGATACTTTCCTGCATCTAAATTTGGGCACTTTTAGGTAATAATAATATTTTTTTATATATTATATCTGTTTAAATTATATTTATTGATAAGTTTTCTTTTTTTTCTTCTTCTATTTTATACCGTAAACCGTCACCTCTATCAACCAAGTCTTTGAGTTTATTTAGAATGTAATTTCCAAGCAAATAGCATATGAAAAACATAAAAATATTTTATTTTTCAACATAATTTAAGTATTTGAAAATCATAAATTTACGTGAACGTGATTTTATAAAACATTTGCTATTTAAAGAGTTATAAAATGCGCTTGAAATAAATCATAATTTGTTTGTAAGTCTGATTTGATTTTTTTGGTTGTGGCGCAGTGGGACAGCGTTTGATTGTAAAAGCGATCGGTTGTGGGTTCGATTCCCATTTGAGGGAGTGATTATATTTAAATTATTTTCACTTCCTCGCTCTAGTAAAGACAAAGTGCGGCGTTGAGTTCCACCACTAAACACGCAATGTCTCGAATTCGGTGGAAAGCGTAGTACGGAGTGTGTTGACACTAGGTACCTTCTGTCTACCCTGCTATGCGGGATAGAAAGCTTGGAGTTTGTTGTTAAATCAAGAACTGGGAGTACTTCCATGTAGTTGCGTGGCAAAACGGTAAAATTTTGGAAGCAGTATTCGATGAGGTGAGATAAACGAGAATATAAATAATGATTTATTTATTCCCTGCTGAGTAGCGTAACTTAACATCGCACTTCGTTATACCAGAGCGATGAAATAAAAACTGAATACCATTATTTTTCCATCTGGCAATTGAACCCAAAACCACCGTGCCACTATGACACGATGGTTTTCACTACAATAATACTACACTAAGCTTTACTGTGAAATATAATATTATCAAATATAACGAGTAAAATTATTTTAAGATTTTTTTACGGAAATCCTTTTAAGGGTTATTCCGAGTCGGACGAGTTATGTAGAGCTCCCATGTCTTTAAAAAATAGGCCTGGAATTCGCTATCCGCTTCCATGAATTCGCTAATAGTTTGAAAGTGAAAATTTTAAATATATAACTATAATTAGTTTTTGTATCAACTGACAGACTAAAGTACCCTCAGTACCACCTCAGTACCCGCGAATATGAACACGGTCGTTAAAGTATTCAAAACGTCAGGTTTCCAAAAATGTATTTTCGAATACCAAAATATACGCGATTAATCCGTTTAAAATAATTTCATTTAAAATGCGTAAAAATCACGCAAATCAATGATTTTAATATGGAGTCCACTTATTAATTCATAATGTAGAGATATTGTATGTTGTTTTAGTGAAAAACAAAAAGGAGTGTCTAGACATTAAATTATCTCCTGGCATGCAGAAAATTGATAAATGTTAAAAAAAATCAAAGAATTTAGAGTTTATCATGTAGCCTATTCCTTATATTTAATTAAGTTAGTATTTCGCCTCAACACACTTGTCCCAAGCACTTAAGACGTTCACCAGGCTTGTAACCTTTGATATTTTATTGTAGGTCAACCCTTTTGTATTAAGAATCTTAAAGGTTTTGGGGAAATTATAACAACAATTGTATTATTTTAACAATTAACTCTTTGAATGGTATACTATTGTGACATGGATTTGCCAGATTGTACACGGTCATTTCTTTCCCTGAATGGAGGTATTGAGTTTCAATGTTAATAATAATGATAAATGCTTTATTTTTGAGAACGTGAGAAAGTATAAAAATGTTAAACGCAGCGGGATTTGAACCCGAGCCTCGTGGAAACCGTCCAAGCGCTCTGACCACTAAGCCATGCGTTTAGTACCGGTTGTGTCGAAATTTTTATACGTTTGTTATAACTTATTTATGTTGTTAGCATCTCTATAGAGAGATTTTCACAAATTTCTGCTACTTAAAGATTATTATTAAATAATCGGTTAACAAGAGAGATTGCTATTTTATTTTAATATTTTCTACTTTTAAAAGTGGTATTCCACACTTAGGATTAGAAAAGATTTTTTAAAAACGTATAAAAATTTTGCTTTACTTCCAGAATCAATATAAAAATGCCAATATAAATAATTTTATTCGGGGCTGGTCATGGCGCAGTGTGACAGCGTTTGACTGTAATGGCAATCCGTTGTGGGTTCGATTCTCACTCGGGGGAGTTATTATTTTTATATTATTTTGACTTCCTCGCTCTGGCAAAACAAGATGCGGCGTTGAGTTCCGCCATTCAACATGCAGTGTTTCATATTCGGTAAACAGCGAAGTACAAAGTGTTTTGACATTAGATATTTTCTGACTAATATTGTTAAGCGGGATAAAAGCGTGAAGCTTGTATAATTGATAGCGCGATTGATTGTGGGTTCGATTCTCACTCAGAGAAATGTATATACAAGAAATGATAGATCTAAACCAATACACATCTTCAATGACCAAGAGGGTTATACATAGCTGGATTGTTTTCAAATTAATGTCTTGAAGCAGAAATTTACAAAATTAAAGCAAGTAAATATAATGTAAAGTGTATTTTTTTTTGTTCCTGAATTAAAAGTTACAAATTTTGAACACGGTTATTTTTTAATTTATTAAACAAAGTAAGCCTTTGATATTTCCAGGTTTTAGTACCATTTCCTTGATATTCTTTTTGGATTATAAAAATATAATAATAAAAGATACGAGTCATATTTTGAATTTAAATATAGTCAAATACGCGATATCTAGAATTTCTTTCTTCTCACTAAAGGAAGAACTTTTTAGTGTTTTAAAAAAACCGATGAAGACGATGCTTCCATTGTAGTCAGTTAGGAGTTAAGTTGATATTTACTGTTTCAAAGTGTTATTCCACACTTACAATTAGAAAACATTTATTAAAAAATGTATAAAAATTTCATCCCACCAGTTATGGTGCAATAACAATGCACATACCGTTGACGATGGAATAAAGAATACAATGTAATTGCTTACAAGCACATTCTATATTGTTTTCGAAAATAATTAGTATTAGAATTTAAAACAGTCTTGTAATAGCATTAGATAAGAGAAGTCAATTATAATTAATTAATAGAATATATAATTTTGTTAATTTTAAATAAATAAATACTTTTTAAAAAGTCTTTCTCCGAACACCGTAACATAAGTCACTGCGTTAAAAATTTATATACATTTTTTCAAAAATTAAGTTGGTAAATTGACATAAATCTAGGTCTTGAGTTACTTGACTTCCAACTATAAAATTGGATGTACGTAAACGAAGTCGGTTATTTCCGTTTCTACCCGACAATAGAAGCTAGCTAAGTATTTTATCATATGATACCTTATTAGCTTACAATATTAAATAACTAATTTAATTGTTACATATTTTAAATGAAACAGTTCTAAATGAATTCGTAGTCACAGGTAGAAAAAAAACTATGACCACGGATTGCTCTAGTATGTCCGAATCGATAGATTTTCGAAAACATATCTCTAGTATCAAAATATACACTATTAATCCGTTTAATTTTATTTAAAATATCATTTTTTTAACGTTTAAATGAGTTTTGGCAAGTGCACTCCACAAAAGACTTACTAACCAAATAATACAAAATGTTTAGGATACAAAAATAGAAATAAAATACAACGTTACAAGTAAATTTCTATTTGTTTCCGTAGACCAAGTTTAAAAACCAACATGAACAAAACAAAAATGATTAAGAGAATTGGAATCCTTTGAGAAATATGAAGTTTCAGATGTCAACAATATCTCAAATACGTATTGCATGTGACCGTACTTACAGATAACGACTAACGACTTTTAATGACAACAAGTATGTGTGTGTGTGTGTTAAATCGCATGATCTTGGTGGCCAATTGTGAGGACCGTTGCGAGAAATAACCGACTCACCAAACTTATCACGCAATAAATCCATTGTGACGGTCGCAGTGTGGCATGTTGCACCATCTTGTTGAAAATAAATGTCGTCCGCATCGATTTCATACACTTCAGGAAAAAAAATAGTTCATCATGTCACGATAACGGTCGACATTGACAGTAACAGTACAGCCTTCGTCGTTTTTGAAAAAGTACGGGCCAATGATTCCACCGTACCATAATCCGCACCAAACAGTCAATTTTTCAGGATGTAATGGTGTTTCATGAACCACTCTTGGATTTGACTCACTCCAGTAATGACAATTCTGTTTGTTCACATAACCATTGAGCCGAAGGTGAGCCTCATCTGAAAAGATGATTTTCCTATGAAATTTCAATTTTTGTTTCCATCATTTCAAGCGCCCAATCAGCAAATTCACGACGTAATCGATGGTCTGCTGGTTTGAGTTCTTGTATCAACACAATCTTGTATGGATGTAGGTCAAGATCCATACGTAAAATTCGCCAAGTTATCATTCTGGATAAGCCCAATTCTTTTGCACGTTTCGTGGAACGGAAACATTTTGATTTTCTTCGACACTGGCTGATACGGCGGCAATATTTTCTTCACTACGGCCTGTCCGCTGTCGTGTTGGTGATCTACTATCGTGCAAAGAATATTCACTTTGCAGTTTTTGGATTATGTGACGTATAGCGAGCTCAGACGGTGCACTATGACGACCATATTTAGCACGAAATGCTCTTTGAGTAGATAATACTTCTCGAATTTTGATAGAAAATTTGGACAATTTTCAAACGTTGAGGTAACGTGAACTTGTTCATGAGGTAACGTGAACTTGTTATATGGCAAACATTACTGAACACAAAACAACACAAATGTCAAATGTTAAACAACCAAGATTTGAGATTTTGATAAAAATCCTATTATCCCTATTGGGAAACACCTTATATACACGACTTACCACATTGATGATAATTTGCTACAAAATCAAATAAATTAAGATTGCTATGAAAATCTATAAAGATGTTTATTCCTAGCCTACTATATGTATAAAGTATAAACTTTAATATGTGTAATGTGGAAACACAAATTAAAATATAGATATGTACCTATACGATATACCTTCGTATTCCTAACACCACTTAACAAAATTTTAACTTATAAAAAATAAAAAATATTGTTATATTTCATACGTTTATTATATTAATTACTATTATTTCTTGGTCGATATTGTAAATTGGCAATACGGGCTGTTACAGCGATGCCATCCCAAGTCTCTTCGTTTATCTGTTCAATGTATTGTGGGGGGACGACAAAATCATATTCATATCCGGGTAGCTCCAGTGTGTAAGAAAGTGGTACTCCAACCGCCTGAAATATTGTATTAGTTTATTTAAAAAAAACACACTTCAATTTTACACTATTCAGGCGTAGTTACCAAGTTTTTAAATGAAATCAATAGTTATAAATTTACTTCCTACGCATTAAATGTCAGATGTAATTAACATTATGTTACTTCATAAAAAAATACCAGAATATTAATAAATATATAAAGAGAAAATTACTAGTTATACCTGTCCATAGTCCTGAGCGCTGCCTGAACTGCCATACAACGCTAAATTACTATTTCCAACCAAATAATAACGAGCTTTGTCCAATTTCTTTGCATCCATGGCTGCCCCCATAGCCGCCCCCACCACATGTAACTGTGCAGCATTGGCGGGCAACGTAGCGTTCCCAAAGCCAAACAGAACGTAGTTACCGTAACTGTGAATATTTTGATAAATTTGCATTCTGCTTAGGTTCTCTTGTATGATATCTCTAACGTATCTGGTCTCAGGTTCAGAGAATGCTCGAGATCCAGGATAAACGTTGGAGCAGGGATCTGAAGATATGCCTATCGTGTTGAAGTTCACATCGAAATTTCGATTAGCGTCTACACCCCAACATTCAGTGCTGACTTCAGGATTATAGGATCTGGTGCGGCGCCACAATCGATCCTGAGATAAAAAAATACAGACAAATATATATATATATATATATATATATATATATATATATATATATATATATATGCCAGCTGACCTGTAGATCACAATTTCAAAAATATTTTTGATGTGATTCAAATAAAAAACTTACATCGGTATGAGAATATTCGTACCCATCGGGGTTGACGATGGGCATGACGATCCAGTCAATATTTTCTAAGAGATCTCTATCCTCTTCTCTCAGGTCCTCCACCAAACGATGGACGACGTATAGAGCTACTGGTACAGTCACCCATTCTCTAGCATGCATAGCCGCGTCAAGGTAATAGACAGGTTTGCTAGTGTTTGTGAAATTAGACGTAGATATCTGGGGGAAGAAAACTCAATGTTTTATCACTGTTTTGACCAAAATAAAGAAGTTATTGTAGAAAATCACAGTTTTCTTGTAATTTGCAAACAGCCACTTCGTGTTTCATATCATAAATATCATATACACAACCTGCAGTGTGGCAAAATTCCAAACTTTTTAAGCAGACAAGGGAAAACTTTTAAATTATTAATAAGTATCTAATTTTTTATAGCTTCACGCTTTATCTCGCATAGCAGGATAGACAGAAAGTACCTAGTGTCAACACATTCCGTACTTCGCTTCGAGACATTGCGTGTTGAGTGGTGGAACTCAACGCCGCACTTTGTTTTTACCAGAATGAGGAAGTGAAAATAATTCGAATATAATCACTCCCCTGAGTGGGGATCGAACCCACAACCAGTCGCGTTTACAGTCAGACACTGTCACACTGCCCCACGACCGGCCTCAAATATCCAATTGACAGTAAAATTTAAAAAGTATTCATTGTTACAAATGTGGTTAAATTTTATGTAATACAACACAAATTTACCTTCAAATATTTTACAGGTCTTCCTTCAAAACTAGGTCCAGCGTTCACCAATGTTACCAGATTAGGATATTCCCGAGCCAACCTCTCCATATATTGGTCGACCTGAAAGTATACAATATTATATAAAGAGAATAAAATACAGAACGAGCAAGAAACAAATATTGGAGACATAAGTACTGGACAGTACAATGATTAATTTAAAAGAGAATTAAAAAAAAATTGAAAAAAATTATTAAGTTTTTTCTATTCACCTCAGCATATCTCGGGTAGTTTATGAATGGGACTAGTCTGTTAGATCTACTTTGTTGCCAACGTTGTAAGTCAACATCTGACTCCTTGAGAGATCTGGGAAAAAATAATGTCGATGATATAGTCAAAAGGAATGTCTATATATGAGATTACGGGTCGGTAAGCTTATTTTGGTTGTAAACAGAACCTCCTCCTATATACATACTCCACAATATGTACGGTACAATCTAGTCTTAAATTACAAGTACTTGATATTTGTTAGACTAGGAACAGCAATGTTTTTTTAGTTACTTTTTCCACCAAAAATTTTTTTTGGCTTCATACTTTTGTATGTATGTATAGCAGGGTAGACAGACAGTACCTAGTGTCAAGACATTCCGTACTTCGCTTTCAACTGAATATGAGAGATTGCGTGTTGAGTGGTGTAACTCAACGCTGCACTTTGTCTTTTACCAGAGCAGGGAAGTGAAAATAATTTATATATAATCACTCCCCCGAGTGGGGATCGAACTCACAACCGGTCGTGTTTACAGTCAGACGCTGTCCCACTGCGCCACGACCGGCCTCCACTTGTCACAAAAGACCGAGTATCGAATAAAAACCCAACTAGACCATTTGCTATACTAAAAACCTTAAGAGGGCAGCAGCAAGTTACAAATGAGCTTAAAGTTATGTCGTCAGCTTTCCATGACCTGAGAGTTGAGCGCTATAGACGTCATGAAGAGCAAGTTACAAAGTCCTAGAAAACGTAATAACACAGATAGATATATAGATAGATACTCTTTATAGCAGATAAAATAAAGAAACAATAAGAAGAATACAGAAGTTAAAATTTTACATCTGGATCAATAAATAGAGAAAAGGGATTTTTCTTTTTGGGAAATTAAGTATAAATATTGAAAGAAAATGACCTTCATTAAGTTGTTATGACAGTAATGGCTAAAACAACACAGCCAATAATACTGAATAAATACTTACTAAAATTTATTTATTATCTGTTACATTATAAATAAATTTTGGTAAATACCTAAATCTAATATAATTTTTCAAATGTTTGTCCGTTTGTCTGGCTGTTGTTAGCCTTTCATGTAAAACAAATGAATAGAATTTAAATTTTTTTTAATTATATCTCATTTTGATGTACAAATATATGATATGAAACTTTAGGGGTCCGCTTTATCTAATAAAACCTCGGAAAAATTGGTCAATATAATTAGTAGGTTATGGTAATATTAATAAATAAAACACAAAGAACTGAAGAACACTTAATGTGGAATTATAAGGTTCTGATAAAGTTCTTGCATTAACCTTAGATATATAAATATAGAGGCCGATCGTGGCGCAGTGTGACAGCGTCTGATTGTAAACGCGATCGGTTGTGGGTTCGATCCCCACTCGGGGGAGTGATTATATTTAAATTATTTTCACTTCTTCGCTCTGTTAAGACAAAGTGCGGCGTGATGGAATGGAACTGCGGAACTGGAAGTGCGGGATGGAACTCATCCATCACACAACACGCAATGTCTCGCATTCGGCGGAAAGCGAAGTACGGAGTGTCTTAACGCAAAGTACTTTTTGTCTACCCTGATATGCGGGATAAAAGCGTGAAGCTGAAATATATAAAATACAATATCAAAAAATATCCTAAACCCAAAATGCAAGAACGGAAGAAACTAATATAACTTATGTTAATAGTTATTTGTTGTACATCTATATTGAATTGATTTTTATAAATTTAATGTTAGTAATGACTATTATATTTGTATATCATACTTATCATAAACGTATATGAGGCCGGTCGTGGCGCAGTGTGACAGTGTCTGACTGTAAACGCGATCGGTTGTGAATTCGATTCCCGCTCGGTGACATGATTATATTTAAATTATTTTCACTTATACGCTCTGGTTACACAAAAACGCGGCGTTAAATTCCTCCAGTCAACACGCAATGTATTGAATTTGGCGGAAAGCTATGTGGGAAAAAAGCGTGAAGCTACAAAATAAAGAAATGACAAATTTCTAAGAAATTAATTAGACACATCATACTATCTATTTTAAATATATATTATTTCTAAATATAGTGACCATTCACTCTGTTTACTACTTTCCATACAGACAGTGCCATTATATATTTGGCAGAACCCAATGCCCTATATTTAGTTAATAAGGGAAGAGTTAATAATAAAAAAAAGTAAACTTCTTCTTAAATGTACCACGAACGGAGCACGTGTGCCAAATATTATTACCTCTAAATGCCTTATCTTGTTCCATAATCAATTATTTATATAGATTAAAAGGTAATCGTGAATTGCCTGAAGTTATCTATATAATGACGCCTAAACAGTAAATTATATTTTTTCATAACACTCTCATATATTTTGAATTTAAACGATTTGTAAGGAAAATATATCAAGCAATATATTTATTAACGTTTACATATTTCCAACACTTGGTGATTAAAACTTAGTATAACCAAGACTTAAGAAAATAATTTGAGTATAAAAAAACGAGTTTGAAAAAACGTATAAAAATTTGAACGCAGCGGGATTCGAACCCGCGCCTCTTGTAAATCGTGGAAGCGCTCTGACCGCTAAGCTATCCGTTCCTCTACCAGCTATGTTGTTAGCATCTCTCTAGAGAGATTTTTTACAAATTCCCGCTACGTAAAAATTATTAGGAAACACTCGTTTAACAAGAAAGATTACCTATTTCTTTTAATAGTTCGTTACTTATTTGAGTATAAAATATATTTTAAAGTAAATTAAAATTAACAAGAATTGTTTTAAGTCAGATACTTCCAATAAGGCGATGGCAACATCAGTAACCTTACATTTTTGAAAAAACGTATAAAATTTTTAAACGCAGCGGGATTCGAACCCGCGCCTCTTGGATACCGTCCAAGGTTACGGTCCAAGAAGCGCGGGTTCGAATCCCGCTGCGTTCAAAAAAAAGATTTTATACATTTTTTCAAAATGTTTTCTAATCCTAAGTGTGGAATAACACTTTAAAAATAGCAAATATTAGTAACCTTTTTAGCTACAAACTGTACCCCAGGTAGTTTGTTTATAATTTACTTTTATACCATTATAATAAATTATTCTAAAAATTATATTAACAAGACTGATATTAGGAGGTTATATTAATAAGTTTGGCATACTCACTTGGAAACATCAGCTAGATGTATATAGAATTTGAAATTATTTTCACTCAATATATCTATAAATTGCAGTTTGTTCTCCGGCGACACCATAACGACAGCATCTCTGACCTCTATTGCGCCATGGTTCCAAATATCTACATTTAGTTTTGCTTGGAGATCCATAAGGAGGTTTTGATCTGATGAATCCCGTAAATGAACGCCGAAAACTGAGTATCTATGGAGATTTGAAAACATTGTATAAAATAATTTGTAAGTTGCATATTTTTTTTAAGTTTCACGCTGTTATTTCGCAGCGTAGATAGAAAATACGTAGTGTCAAGACACTCTCTATTTCGCTTTCCTTACCACCGAATTTGAGACATTGAGTGTTTAGTAGTGGAACTGAACGCAGCAAATGGAAATAATCTTAATGTAATCATACCACCGAGAGAGAATCGAACACAACTGATCGCGTTTACCGATCGATCCGAACTCGGGGGAGCGATGATATTTAAAATTATTTTCAGTTCCTCGTTCATGCAAGACAAAGTGCGGCGTTGAGATCCACCACTCAACAAGCAATGTCTCGAATTCGATGAAAAGTGAAGTACGGAGTGTCTTGACACTTGGTACTCTCTACATAGCTAAGCTATAAAAACATATAAGTATATTTCAAAACATACCCATTATAGATGTCATGGTTTGCGGCTAACGCTGACACAAAGATAGCACTAAAGACTAACAGTGCCCGCATTTTGCTAACACCGGAGACCGACTTGAAATACTGCAAGCAATTACAGTTGGTATTGTAATATCACTACGTTTTACGTAAACTTATCAAAATAGATACATATTTTATTATAATTATATACGTTACTAATCAATAATATTTATTTATCTGGCATTTATGTTTTCTTATCAATATGATAAGATACTCCGGCTATATCCAGGATAACTTCAATAGCTTCAACTAATTTAGTCAGTATAAACTCACCATTTTATTTTTCATACATATTTTTATATCTCCCACATATAAAAGGCAAGCAGGTGGAATCTGGTGTTAAGACTAACCTACCTATATTGGTCTTGTATTTCTTGAATAAATTAAATTACAATATCTTTATAATCAGAAAATAGAGAATTGATACCAAACGTCGTTTTTTCTTTTAATAAATTCACTGCATAGAAAAAGAAATAATTTTGATTATGACTGGAAGTCGTAATCAAAATTATTTCTTTTGAGTTGATACAAAAATTAATAACATCAAGCCATCGCCATCTGTTTCTTAATCCCCTCGCGTACTGCTCTGGGTTTTTGCAGAATGGACTGACCGTATCTTTAACTCTGGTGCGGTGGATTTGAGACTTTATTTGTTTTAAATTTTTTTTATACCTCCCAGCTCCCAGGTGGAAAAAAATAGACGCGATTAATCTTTTTAAAATAGTTTCATTTAAATGATTTGTGTAAAAATGTGTAAAAATCACAGAAATCAAAGATCTTCTTATCTTGCAAAAAAACATAAACAATACAAACAAAAATACTTTTTATTGCACACACAACAAAAAGAAGGATATATATATATATATATATATATATATATATATATATATATATATATATATATATATATATATATATATATGTATATAAATGAAAAATAGAATAACCAATAAATCAAAATACAGTACTTTCCACATTTTAAAAATTTTCAGAAACCTAGAATTATTTCTTTCCGTACCGACCCGTATCAGCAAAGCTATTTATTCCCATAATATTATGCTCGACGTGAAAAATGGTGGGAGTCAGGAAACCTTTAGAATATAGATTGATTTGAAACCTCCGAGTGCTTGAGAACATTCCCGCCAGAATATGCTTATATCGCTTAGAGCTGTTCAAAGAATTTAAATATAAAATTCTAGTGGAGTAAATTAATAACTTTCATGGATAGATAGATCTTATATGGGATATCATTCATATGTACCTCTAAGAGGTATCGAATATAATCGCGTTATCTTGTTCTCGTGCCAACGGCATTGCTTTCATATATACTATGAGAATAGTACGATAGACATCATATCTGGAATTCTCGATTGGAAATCAAACGAAAAATAAGAGAAATACCTGTTAAAATAATTGGGAAATGTGAAACGAATTTTCGGTATTGAATTGAGTGAAGTACGGAGTGTCTTGACACTTAGCTACGTTCTGTATACCCTGCTATGATGGTATAAAAAGGGTGAAGCTGAAAAAAAATATGGCAAAAATTGCCTTAATACTGCTTTGGGTTCTTTTAATAATACGCTTATGTGGCATTTCCTTGGTTTCTGATATACCGGGTGAGGGTATTTTTCAAAGAACTATACGTGAGAGAATTTTAAACCAAGACTGCTATTGAAATGTGTATTATTCAATTTGAATAACCTCATATATATTCGGAGTTTCTCTGTGAATATTTGTAATTTAATCAATAAAGTAACAGTTAGAGGCCGGTCGTGGCGCAGTGGGACAGCTATTGACTTTACGCGATCGATTGTTGGTTCGATCCCAATTCGTGGGAGTGATTATATGTAAATTATTTCCACTTCCTCGCTCTGGTAAGACAGAGTGCGGTTGTGAATTCCACCACTCAACACACGAAAGCGAAGTACGGAGTGTCTTGACACTAGTTACTTTCTGTCTACCCTGCTATATGCGGAATAAAAAGCGTGAAGCTAAAAAACAGATAAAAGTAACAGTTCTGTGTTATTCTCTATTTAAAGATTTGGTACGGTATATTTTCTATTACAAACATTATATTACAAATATCTATCAAGAAATTATCTTTCAGACTGACTTTTAAAGAAAATAAGTATTTGTCAGTATAATCCATTCACGAAACGACGGTTATGTTATTTGTACGTATAACGTTACGTAAAAAGTTAGGGCTGACCCAACTCAATCTACGTCAGATTGTCTTATATCTAAATGAGGGATTTAGTGAGAAGAGACTGCGAGTTGCTATTTAATTTGTTAAGCGCTTAGCTTTTTTTTAGCTTCACGCTTTTTATCCTGCATAGTAAGGCGGTAGACAGGAAGTATCTAATGTCAAGACACTCCGTATTTCCCTATTTACCGAATTCAAGACATTACGTATTGTATCGTGGAGCTCAACGCCGCATTTCGTCTTACTAGAGCAAGGAAGTGATAATAATTTAAATATAATCACTCCTCCGAGTAGGAATCGAACCCATAACTGATTGCGTTTACAGTTAAACGCTGAAAAAAATCGTTTTTTTTATTTTACCTTGCTGAAACGTTAATATCTTACGCTAATATTTCTTGCAATTATTCTTTGTTTGACTAAAAATGATTTTACTTGAATAAGCAAAGTTTCAGTTTCAAGAAAGCTGCTATAAGTACTTAAGTATAAGTGCACTTAAGCAAGTAAACCTTCTAAGACTCAAAGGCGACATCTACATACAGTCTTATATTATAATTAGACTGAATTTATACTGCCTAACACTTTTCCACGTATTAACAGAGCCTAGTGTCAAGACACTCCGTTTTACACCTAAAGCTAAACTCAACGCCTGTTCTCTCGATATTGATAAAATATTAACAATTGAAATATTATCATTCCCCTGAGTGGGAATCGAACCACAACCATTTGTGTTTACAATCAAAAATATTATAGCCGCGCTGTGGCGATGGCGTTACGTGTGTAAAATTGTACCAAATTAATATTTGGTCTGACAACTCCACTCATGTAAGCTTGTTCTTTGCAATTCTGTTGCCAGATATAATGTTCATATATAGGAAATATACGTAGACTTTATTATTTTCTCCTATATAAGAAGGTATCCCGTACTCCCGTGTTCTCAACAACGGAGAGTTTGAGTGAGAGATTGTGGGGTGAAACTCTAAGATGCGATTTGCCTTACTAAAGAGGATAAATATCTATTTAGATATATTTGACCTAGAAGCCTACCTAGTTTCTATGAGGACTTTGAAGTTAACCTAAACTATATCCAGAATATAGTATTGAATATATAACCCCGATCATACATTCAGAAACTCATCATCTGTATCATATTATCGCTTGATATTTTACTTCGCTTCACGCTTTTTCTCATATAGTAAGATAATTACAAATATATATTTTTTTAACCAACAGGAAATCAGTTACGGATACCGGTTTGCTTGCCAGCATCGGTATATATCGTACTTATACCCAATAAAACTTCACGTCGCCTCTCTTCGAAAACCACTAGCCGAGACCATGGGAACCCTAACCTTTTGTGCAACATTGTCATAGCCAGAACGAACCTAATGACACTATACTCCACTTTCCACCTGTACATTCACGCACACAATCAAATTCAGTCATTTAATTTTTTAATTATTTTAATTGTTTATATTTAATTATTTATTATTCTTTTACTTTTCTCTCCTTTTTTCGTTTTTTAGTTTGTATACAAAGTTAAATTTAGCACCATTTAATTTTAGAGATAGTTATAGGTATTATTATAATAAATCTAAGGGGTTGGTGCTGTTTGCGTGGTGCGTAATACGACCTGTCCTAGTACAGTGACAGTGGCTTCCAAAAAAATATTGAACGACATTGTTAGCTAGCTTAATATTAAGAAATATATTGTGGAACTGTCCCACTGCGCCGGTCGTGGCGCAGTGGGACAGCGTCTAACTGTAAACGCGATCGGTTGTGGGTTCAATCCCCACTCGGGGGACTGATTATATTTAAATTATTTTCACTTCCTCGCTCTGGTAAAGACAAAGTGCGGCGTTGAGTTCCACCACTCAACACGCAGTGTCTGGAATTCGGTGGAAAGCGCAGTACGGAGTGTGTCGACACTAGGTACTTTCTGTCTACCCTGCTACGCGGGATAAAAGCGTGAAGCTAAATAAAAATTGTGGATACTGTTTGTGGTGAAATAAATAAAGTTATTATTATAATTATTATATTTTTTTATTCTCCGCTTCACTAGCCACTATGTCCTTATTATGTCAGTCTTAAAAAAATAACAAACCAGCTTCGACTCCACGCCTGCGACCATGTGAGCTTTAACGAAGCTCTTTTGACAAGATTAGTATCGGATATACGTTTAAAGTAGCTACTGTACTCTATTTTTTTTTTATTTTTTTCTAACTTATTGTTGCTTCCAGTTTATATAAAACAGATAGTGTGTTGTGTTTTTTAGACATATTGCGTGTTGAATGATGGTATTCAGCAACGTATTTTATCTAAACTAACTGAGGAACTTAACTACGCATTTCTCTATGAGTTGACATTTCTTAAATGAGCTATAATTTTCTATTTTCTGTCAAAAAATTAAATTTAAAGATCATTTGTGTTATTATGTAGAAAAAATACCTTTTTTTAAAATTATAATTTGAACCTTTAACTACTTAATTCACAGAGTACCGTGCTTTGTTTGACAATGTCTGAGAAATATAACCACTTGTAAGTATTAGTCAATTTATTCTTAATAATCTTAGAATACACATTAAATATTATAAAGGAAAAACTGTATATTAGTTTAATGGTAAATCAATGGATCAAAACACTCCGATTTCCACTGAATTCGAGAAATTACGTGTTAAGTGGCGGAACTCAACATCGCGTTTTTGTCTTCGCAGAGCGAGACAATGCATATAATTTCAATATAAACACTCTCACGAGTGAGAATTGAACCCACAACCGATCGCGTTAACAGTCATACATGGCAGGGTAGACAGTCTACAACACGACCTACCGCGTTTATAGTCAGACACTGTCCCATAGCAATATTATAACAATGAAAAAAAAAGGTATAGACTTATTCTGTAATGTAATAAATTTATTATTAAAAAAAAATTATGGCACAGCCAGAAATGTGTGATATTCACGTAATGGTAGTGAGTTCGATTCCCACTCGATAATGTTCATATTTTTTAAATTATATCCATCCCACTAATCTTATAACATTTTTGTTAACTATACTTGTACTATCTTCTATGCACTTTGAATTAATATATTTAATATAATAAGATCTTTGATCGTGATTTTTTATACATTTTAAATGAAACAGGTTTATAAAAATGTATTTTTGAATACCAAAATATACGCGATTAATCCATTTAAAATAGTTTCATTTAAAATATTAATATATTAAAATATTACATGTAAATATAATAAATTCACTTTGTAACATTAAGTAGCTCCTGAGTTCTGACACTTGCATACGCAACTTCAGCATAAAGCAAGTATATTAGAAGTTTATTTAAGTGTTAGTGCACTTGGAGTGAGGAAACTGAAAACACTATACTGATATATATATATATATATATGTATATATATTTATATATATATATATATATATATATATATAGCTTCACGCTTTTTATCCCGCATAGCAGGGTAGACAGAAACTACCTAGTGTCAAGATACTCCGTATTTCACTTTCCACCGAATTCAAGACATTGCGTGTTGAGTGGTGGAACTCATCGCGGCTCTTTGTCTTTACCAGAGCGAGGAAGTGAAAATAATTTAAATATAATCACTCCCCCGAGTTTACAGTCGGACGCTGTCACACTGCGCTACGACCAGCCTCAATATTATATATATATATATATATATATATATATTTATATATATATATATATATATATATATATATATATATATAGCTCTTCTTAAGATGTTGCCAATCCTGTCTGTAATTCCCTTCACAAACGGTAGAGGTGCTGGCTGTCTCTCCACAGTGGGTGGCTTGTTGGTCTTCATACAACGCTGGCGGGGAACTGGCAGCTTGTTCTGAGACCCATGCTTGATACCCGTGAAGTGTAATGTTCCTTTGCGATGTCAAGAATGGGCGTGTATTGCAGTCAGCTGTGTTTGAACACACAATGAATAAGTCCAACCACTACATCAGGTTTGATAAGCCACATAGAATGATCTGCGAGGCTTTTGAAATTCAGAAACATCCAAATTTCAATAGAGAAGATGGTTGGGAACTATCTACCAGCTAGGACCCACTTATTAAAAATTTAAAGTCTCAAATCCACCATCACACCAGAGACAAAGATACAGTGAGCTCATGCTGCAAGAATCCAGGGCAGTACGCGAGGCAATTAAGAAACAAATGGCGGTAGTTTGATATAATTAATTTTTTGTATCAACTGACAGACGAATGCCACCTCAGTCTACCCGCGAGTATCGGACTACTGTAAAGTGTTCGAAACGTCAGGTGTCCAAAATGTATTTTCGAATACCAAAATATACGTGGCCTTTCTTCTCATAAATCCTTATATCTCAACTGAGGCAGGAACATAATGAATTATAAAGCCGTTCCTTAGAGCTTTCTAAGGCATATCCTTTATTAACGTAACTAGTATAAAGAAGGTAGATTGCAAAAAAAGCTTATTAAAGTCTTCAACGGTATCTTTTACATAGAAAAATTCACCTCAAATTTGTTTTTACGTCGCTTTTATATTTTATAAGTAAATCTATTAATTTAAACCTAAAAAATAATTTGGTAAAATTAAAAATATAATGGATTTTAAATATAATGCATTTACGAGTTGTTTGCTCGACCGCTGGCGGAGTGCCAAGACCATGTTGAATAAAGGCCGAGTGAGTATAATTATATTTTGTATAATGCATTCTAATTCTCATTTTACTTTAAATATATATATATATATATATATATATATATATATATATATAAATATATATATATATATATATATATATATATATATATATATATATATATCTCCGATAAAGACCGAGTATCAGGCCGGTCGTGGCGCAGTGTGCCAGCGTCTGACTGCAAACGCGATCGGTTGTGGGTTCGATCCCCACTCGGGGGAGTGATTATATTTAAATTATTTTCACTTCCTCGCTCTGGTAAAGACAAAGAGTGGCGTTGAGTTCCACCACCCAACACGCAATTTCTCGAATACGGTGGAAATCGAAGTACGGAGTGTCTGACACTAGGTACTTTCTGCCTAACCTGCTATGCGGGATAAAAGCGTGAAGCTAATAAAATATATAAAGTAAACCTAACCTAACCTTACGTCCTTTCGAACACTTTACAGTAGTCCGTGGTGTAACTGTAAACCAATGTCGAATACCAAAATATATGCAATTAAATGCTTAAAACACTTTAATTTCAAATATTCTCTCTACCCATTAATAAAATATGCTACTTATAAATGAGCCCAATCTAAGGCGATAGAGGCTAATCTGAGTTCATTCGAGCCTATACATATAAAACACATACGGTATTAGTTTGCGAAATACCCCAAAACACCTGACATCGATCAATCTTACCCTCACCTTGTGCTCGTGACTTTCGACTTCGTAATGGAGTGACGTGATTGGAAATCGGAGAGTGGAGAGCTAATTAGTTTTGTTTAGTTTGTGTTGATATTTGTAAATATATATTAAAAATCTTTGCGTGAATTGCAGATGGAGAGTTGAATTTAAAATAAATATAGTTAGTTAATGTTTTGTTTAACTAATTTTAGATAATTTTAATTATATGATTTATAATGTAGGACTATCGTGACGCAGTGGAACAGCGTCTGACTGTAAATGCAATCGGTTGTAGATTCGATTCCCAGTTGAAGGAAAGATTATATTTAAATGTTATTCTCATTTCTTCACTCTGGTAAGACAAAGCACGGCGTTGAGTCCGCCACCCAACACGCAATATAATGATTTTGGGCGGAAAGCAGTTAAAATCTTGATACTAGGTTTTATCCCGCATAGAAGGGTAGATAGAAAGTACCTACCAAGACACTCCGTACTTTTACCCACTCTAGTAATATAAAATGCGCCGTTGAGTTCCGCTACTCAACATGCTTTACTGCGTACTTTCTGTGGAGCTAAATATTGTACCTTGTGTGTATGTGTATATATATATATATATATATATATATATATATATATATAAAGTATCCGTAAGTAAAGTTTGAAATTCTATCTTTAGCACTCTCAGTTTTGGGGTTCACAAATAAATAATGAGACAAGGTTAAGAATAGGTTTGTACGAATTCAATGGAAATCCCTGAATATTCTAAAGACGAAGAAATCAATTTTACTACTGATGATTTCAGGTGACTTTCCGTATCGACCTCTGTTGAGGAATTAATGTTAATTCTATTAATTAATTTAGTTTTATGCCCACAGCTTGCCTAGTGTCAAGACACTCTGTATGACTGCCGAATTCTCAACTCATGACGGAACTCAACGCCGTAATTTGTGTCATCAGAATGATGAAATAGAAATTTAAATATAATCATTTCCCCTACAAGTAATTGAACGTTGAACCCATGGCGTTTATAATCAGACGCTGTTCGATTCCACCACTACCACTCCACATATGAATATATTCTAAAATATCTACTATTTTAAATAAATAACTATATTATATTTTAAATTATATAATTAAAATATTTCTTTTGTTTTCTCCACTGTTATATTTGTGAAGCTCCAAATATTGAGGTCGTTTTCAAAGTAGAACAACGTGGCAGTGTTAACTCAATAGTTAAGTATCTAGCAGTTAACTTGTAGAATACTTATATATATATATATATATATATATATATATATATATATATATATATATATATATATATATATATACACATGTACTTAAATGTTTATATTCATGTATATATTTATTTATATAAAATCAGTAATCATTTTTGAAAAAATATATAAAAAAATTTTAACGCAGCGGTATTTGAACCCGCTCCTCTTAGACACCGCCCAAGCACTCTGACCGCTGCTTATGTTTTGTTACAACTTATTTACGTTTTCTAATAAGTGTGGGATAACAATTTAAAAATAGTAAAATATTAATCTTAAGATAGCTTAAATAAATTTCTTAAAAAAACTAAATTTAATTTATACAATTTTACCACCTTGAAGTATATATATTAAAAAAATACATATACATATAAATAAACTTTGAAATATAACGTATTGAAAGGCGAAACTTAACACCGTATTTTGTGTATTCTTTGAAGTTTCATACTTTTTTCAAATAAGGGGTAAGAAGCTTATATAAATACCCTAAAAACTAATTTTAATTTATACAATTTTACCGCCTTGAAGTATTGAGAAGAGACCGGCAAAGGTACATGTTCGCGATATGGCACGTAATACCAATTGTCGACCTTAGCGCCTTACCTTAATTGACTGTATGCTTTTTAGAACTTTTTAAAGCTTTTAAAAGCGAAACAGTTTTGAAAACATCGATTAAAATATTTACAGGAGAGTAGTGACTAATGAAAGGTACAATAGGCGGCCTTATCGTTAAGAGAGCGATCTCTTCCAAGTTACCTTGGGGTAGAGGAGAGAACAAATTAAATGGGAAGGGGTGCAGTAAAAGAAAAATAATTAAAAACATCAAAATAATCTAAACATATAATTAAATATATATAAATAAACACACATACATACATTAAAGATATATATACATATACACATTCATATATACGAACACTTTGTTTTCTTGAATAGCCTGTAGTGTTGAGATACTCCATTACCTACTTTTCGCCAAACTTTGAGATATAATGTATTGAAAGGCGAAACTTAACACCGCATTTTGTCTTATAAAACCAAAAAAATAATATTTTTTGAATATGTTTCATACTTTTTTCTGCAAATAAGAAAAGATTATCGACGTCAAAATCTTATCTTCTACCCAAATTTGAAACAACGTGATGAATCATTTGGCGGAACTCAACGCCACATTTCATTTACTTAGAGCGAGTAAATCCAAATAATTCAAATATAAACTAGTGGAACGGAACTCAAAACAGACGCAGACATTATATGCACTGCGCTACAACCTCTATGCATGAAGCTTTAGAAACAAAACGGCGTACAAAATTTTTTTCGCCAAACAAAACAAATATTTTCAAATATAATATACGTACGGTGGAACACCAAAAATGTTCTCTAACGAAAATTAATTCGCGTGAAAATATTCTGATTAAGGCCCCAGAGGCGCGATGCAGCCACCGGTCAATGGGATAAAGGATTCTGATTGTTTCCGAATTTAATTCGGGATATTCTTTTACGTCAGGATTTTCATGGTGCGGTTGATATGTAAACCGTTACCCGTTTTTTTTTGTATTTACAAATTTTTCCGTTTTACGCTTTTTCCTATAGATCAGGGTAATCAAAAAGAACCTAAGCCAAAAGACTTATTGCATGTTGGGTTGTGAACTGAATGCCGGAGCGCTCTGCTAACAAGCTGATAGGAGAAATAAAGGTGAACACAAGCAATCATATTTACTATTTTTAAAGTGTTTTTTTCACACTTGCGATAAGAAAACGTTTTTGAAAAAACGTATAAAAATTTGAACGCAGCGGGATTCGAACCCGCGCATCTTGGATACCGTAACTTACTTCTTGGACGGTATCCAAGAGGCGCGAGTTTGAATCCCGTTGCGTTCAAATTTTTATAGGTTTTTCAAAAATGTTTACAAGCAATCATGTTTATGTCAGATACTGGGAAAAGTGTCAAAAGTTTATTATAGTAAAAATAAGTAGTGTGTGTTTATGTCGTCATCGTGACACAAGAATCATTTAAATTATCATCATTCAAATCGAAATCGAACTTGGAACCATCGTCTTACATCTTTGCTATCAGGCGGTGTTCCACTGAGTCCCGGCGAATACTTTATTTACCTTGCATTCTCAATCAAAATAATCAAATAATAATAATATTTATCACAAGCCTTTATACAAAAATATAACATTTTATAAAGTTAATAACTGCATTAGTAGAATAATAGGCCGGTCGTGGCGCAGTGTGACAGCGTCTGACTGTAAACGCTATCGGTTGTGGGTTCAATCCCCACTCGGGGCTATATTTAAACTATTTTCAGTTCCTCGCTCTGGTAAAGACAAAGAGCGGCGTTGAGTTCCTCCACCCAATACGCAATGTCTCGAATTCGGTGGAAAGCGAAGTACGGAGCGTCTTGACACTAGGTACTTTCTATCTATAAAGCGTGAAACTAAAAAAAAATTTGCATAACATTTCATAGTTGAAAAAAGAAAGAAAGAAAATTCCTTTTAAAGTATTCATGACTTCAAATCATAATACTAACGGTATCACAAAAAAAAATAGTACAGTAACCTTAAACCTTACTCAAGAATTTCAAGTACTTCCGGCTTAGAAAAATACACTAAAACTGATCGATAGAAGACTGGGAAATAAGAAATAAAGTATAACACAGATAAAGTATTCGCTACAAAGCCATACGATGTAAATTCTTGTACAAAACTTCGAGGCGTGCCGCGTCTAGGAGGTCGCCAAATTATTTTGTCGTCAGCGATCGACTCCCAGACTGCGATACCGGAATTCTTTATAAGAATATTGTAAAAATATTACAGCCACGATATGCATAGTTGGTGAAGAATGACATGGGAAATGTGTTTTGAGATTTTCATGTTAGAAACCGTGGTGGCCCAGTGGCACGACGGTAGTGGGTTCGATTGTCACTTGATAAAAATATTGTATTTTTTATTTACAGTCTAATCAAATTAAGGATTTTTTTGGGATATTTTTTTTAGCTTCACGCTTTTTATACCACATAGCAGGGTAAACAGAAAGTGCCTAGTGTCAAGACACTCTGTACTTCGCTTTCCACCGAATTCGAGACATTGCGTGTTGGGTGGTCGAACTCAACGTTGCATTTTGCCTTTACCAGAGCGAGGAAGTGAGAATAATTTAAATATAATCACTTCCCTTGAGTGGGGATCGAACCAACAACCCATCACGTTAACAATCAGACACTGTCAAACTGCGCCACGACCGGCCTCAATTATATTTATTTTTAATTATATTTTATTAGACTGTAGCTGCGTTAAATTCCACTTAACTACGGAGAAATGGACGATGGAGTATGGAGTAATACGTTCTCTTTAGCTCTACTAAGAGAGAAAAAGCGTGAAAATGCTTTATATATATATATATATATATATATATATATATATATATATATAATCAAAATGGAGCTAGTTGTGGTACAGTTGTAAATATACAGATATTAAAGAAACTAATAAAATAATCCCAGCTTCACGTTTAATCCTGCATAGCAGGGTAATCAAAGATAAACTAGTGTCAAGACACTCTGTTGCTTGCTTACAGCCCATTATCGAGACATTGGGTGTAGAGTGGCGAACTCAACACAGCGCTTTGTTTACCCAGTTTGAAGAAATTGAGGCTGGTCGTGGCCCAGTGGGATAGCGTCTGAATGTAAACGTGATCGGTTATGGGTTCGATTCCCATTCGGGGAAAGTGATTATATTTAAATTATTGTAACTTTTTAAATGAAACTATTTTAGCCGGATTAATCGCGTATATTTTGGTATTCGAAAATACATTTTGGACAACTAACGTTTCTAACACTACAGTCGCCCGTGGTCATAGGTTATTTTAACTTCCTCGCTCTGGTAAAACAAAGTTCCACATTGAGTTCCGCCACTCAACACGCAATATCTCGAACTCAGCTAAAATCGAAATACGGAGTGTCTTGACACTAGATACTCTCTGTCTACTCTGCTATGCGGGATGATAAGCGTGAAATCATATTAATTTACAAAATATAATCATTTCTGCCAGATTTATGTAAAAATCTCAATGACAGAATAAAAATGCATTATCTTTAAACAAATACTGTATTCTATGGATATTAATTATTATATCTACAGTGACGACAAAAGTCAGGTAATTTTCTTATAGTTATACCCTTATACCTGTTTTTTTTCTCACTGTGCAGCGTTAAACAGTGTTGATGCGATTAGGGGTGTTTAAAGGAAACGTTATTTGATAAGGATTTATAATTTCTAATTAAAAATTTAGTTTTTAGAAAACGTATAAAAATTTTCAACGCAGCGGGATTCGAATCCGCGCCTCTTGAAAACCGTTCAAGAAAAAAATATGTTTTTTTTATAAATGTTTTCTAGTCCTAAGTGTGGAAAACACTTTAAAAACAGCAAAATGTGCAAAAAATGACTTGTTTAAATGTTTACAAATTAAAAAGTTTCTTAAAGGAATATCTAATTTGAGAAGCCGGCTGTGGCGCAGTGGGACAGCGTCTGATTGTAAACGCGATCGGTTGTGGGTTCGATTCCCAAGCGGGGGATAAAATAATTTTATCAGTAAATAAAGAATCATACAGCTTTCTGATTATATATTTAAGATTTTAATCATTTTTTGTTTGTAAATTAGAAATATGAAACAAAATTAATATTTTAATACAATAATTTACTGCAGTTTTCTTAAATTATCCCATATCCTTACCAAGTATTATTAATTACGAACAAACAGAAGTGCTTTTCAGATCATTGTGGGGTTTATCTTCACACCCGCATACGTTTGAATGCGCTATCGTTTGTGGTACTATTATCTTGCTTGTCTACACGAATTTTTATTTTTCATAGAGTACAATAAAAAATATTATATAATAATTAATATTTGAATTATGGCCGGTCGTGGCGCAGTGGGACAGCGTCTGACTGTAAACGTGACTGGTTGTAGGTTCCATTCGTTCGTTTACTCGGGGGAGTGATTATATTTATATTATTTTAATTTCTTCGCTCTAGTAAGACAAAGGGCGGCGTTGAGTTCCACTAATCAATAAGCAATGTCTCGAATTCAGCGTAAAGTAGAGAACAGAGTATCTTGACAGGAAGTACCTAACTTCTTGTCTACCTTGCAATGCGGGATAAAATTTTGCAATAGTTGGCTATTTTTGTTACATTCTGAATCTCTTAACGACAAGAAAAAACGTTTAAAATAATATTTTTTACATTAATAATTGATAAATATTGGTTTAATATACTATCATATAAATAAATAAATAAAATATTTGAAAAGGAAATACGCCGTAGATGCAATTGCCGCTGGGTGGAAGGGTTTCATTTAAATTATTCTTATTTCATCGCTTTGGTTAAGACTAAATACGGCGTTGAGTTCCACCACTCATAGTATCATAAGAAGAAAGATATCTTGACACTGGGTCAGCTTTGAACACCAATGGGATATACAATCAGACTCCTTCTAATCATGATATCAACTTGCTTTTTCCATTATACTAAAATTCGCATATTTCATGAACGCTTGCCACATTTCAAATCAACTTAGTTGTGAGTCCAAAACGAATATAGATAATTTAATTACAAACCTCAAAGACAGTAAACTGAAGTCGTTAAAATGTCGTTCCCAATTAGCTTCAAATATTATACGGGGATGTCTAATTTGTATTCAGTTGGGATGGCTCGGTACGACACGGAGCGGAGCGGGACGGAGGCGCGCTCTGTAAATGAATGCCCCATGTAAGAATAAAGTTATATTAATGTTTTAACTCAAAGTATTTTACCAAAATATACGCGATTAATCCGTTTAAAATAGTATCATTTAAAATGTGTGAAAAATGTGAAAATCAAAGAGCTTGATTTTAATGTTATTTTTGATGGAATTGTCCGTATATATTAGCTTCACGCTTTAATGCCGCATATCAGGGTAGACAGGTAGTACTTAGTGTCAAGACACTCCGTACTCCGTTTTCCGTCGAATTCGAGACATTGCTTGTTGAGTGGCGGAATGTTACGGGAACAAGGAATTTAAAATAAATTGAAATATAGTCTTAAATATATTCCTCGGTATCGAACCCACAACCGATCACGTTTTCAGTCAGACGCTGTCCCACTGCACCACCGGCGTTAAATTTATTTTATCCTTTTTTTAATTACGCAATATTTTATTAGTACAAAGATTTATCACGCCTCCGAGTAGAGATGTAATTCCAGTGTTTGTTAAAGGGAATATATAAGCAGCTTCACTCTATGTAACTTATAGTAGTCAAAGATAACTTGGTGTCTAGACACTCGCTGTCTAGACTGCATTACACTCGAAACCCAGACATTGTGTGTTAAAAGGCGAATTCAACGCCGCGTTTTGCCTTACTAGATTGTAATGCTCGATTAACATAAATGTTTAACTAAATTAATTTCTAAGCAGTATCGTTTCCCAGCTTTCATATAAAACAATTTCCCATCGTGTCACCTGCAAGCAATTTTCAATAAAACGGACAAGATAAATGACACTCAAGTTATCATCAGCTCTAAGAAGGAGCCCGCAAAGCCCGCCATTGACAAATTACATCCCGAAGGGGTTTCAATTTCCCAACCTAAAAGATATTTACGTACCACTTTATCTAATGTGCAACTAGAGACCGGAAACAAATATTCTATGGAGGTCGTTGAGGTAAACCTTTTTTTATAGAACCACTCGCAATAAGATATATATATATATATATATATATATATGTATATATATATATATATATATATATATATATATATATATATATATATATATATATATATATATACATTTAATTTTAATTAATTCCTTGAGCGCAGATCTGTTATACCTTCACTTTTGTCTTCCACAATGAGAAGTCGACTTCTTTTTTTGCCAAAACAGTAAATTTGAATGTAATATTTTACTTTAACAGTTAGATATCCCAATGGTTAGTTCTCATAGCTTTAATCACATTTGATAATGCTAAGGTATGAATTAAAAATCATTAAAGTAAAAAACGTTCAGTTCTTTTTACTATGACAATTTTGAGAAAACTGGTCTTTGACTGATGGGCTCCTTTTACTATCCTTTTTACAAGGATAAAAGGTTCCTTGTTTATCCTGCTATTCTATCCTGCTATTGGACTGCCAGCAGCAGGGTAGTGTTACGCGGGATAAAGCGTAGAGCTAAAAACATTTCGTATAGCGTGTATAATTATCATTAAAGTTCTCTATACACTAGTATGAGAGATGCGTGAATAGAAATAGAAGTCTATTACGGTTTCCAGTTTTATATGAAAGCTATTTGAAATCCTATTAGTGTGGCAAATACCATCGTTAAGTTGATGAATCCATTCAATTTGATTGCTAAATTAATATTGAAGTATTGAGTTATTTTAGTTGTATTGGCGTGGTGAGAATCGTTATTTCAAATTTTGTCTTCAGTTTGCTTATTTGTGGAAGAATAAAATTAAATATGTATTATCAAAATATTAAAATATTTAAAAAAAGCAGAAGGATTCGAACCCGTGCCTCTTGGGATGTAAATAAATTGTAAAAAACCCGTTGAGAATTTTGACGCAGCTGGTAGTAGAACGTATGGCTTAGCGGTGACGGTTTTCAAAAGGCACAGGTTGGAATCCAGCTGTGTCCAAATTTTTATACGTCTTTAAAAATGTTTTGTAATCCTAAGTATACTTCACTTACCTTATATATATATATATATATATATTTCCAATGCACCATGGCTGAATTTTATATAATTTATATGGAATTAGTTTTTATTTGAAGAAAAGCTTTATCGTAGAACTTGCTATAGGACATTAGAAAAAAAAATTTTTTTTATTTTTCAAATAATACTCAATTTTTGTATTAAACTACAAATTTTCTAATAGGAAAAGTTTTCTTGCTCCTTCATCTCTTTTCAGTATTGCTAGGTTTGCAAGACATTCTGTTCACTACTTTCCCTTAAACATTGTATGTAAAAACAAAATTAATTTAAATTTTATTGTTTCTTCTAATGGGAATCGAACCGACGATCAATTGCCTCTACGTTTATAAATTATGTATTAAATATATATCCAGTACATTTCACCATATCTATTGTGCTACATGTGACAATATTGCCTTTGTCCTTATATTACATTTGCCTTATTAATTACAATCAAAGGCATATTTCGCAGTCGCGTTTTGATAGGCAATTAATGTATGCAAATGTGTGGTACCGTTAGTATTATGATTTGAAGTCATGAATACTTTAAAAGGAATTTTCTTATTTAGAACTTTTTGAAGAACACGATGCGCGGCGTTGAGGTTGCGATTCAAATACGAAATGTAATGCAATATTTTTTTTTTAGTTTCACGCTTTGTTGACAGAGAGTATCTAGTGTCAAGACACTCCATACTTCGCTTTCCACCGAATTCAAGACATTGCGTGTTGAGTAGTGGAACTCAACGCCGCACGTTGTCTTACCAGAGCGAGGAAGTAAAAATAATTTAAGTTCAATCATTCCCCCGAGTGGGAATCGAACTCACAACCAACCGCGTTTACAGTTAGACACTGTCTTACAGCGCCACCATTGACCTCGACCAGCCTCGTCCGCAACCATGACCATGTCCACCAGGCCCACGCTAAAAAAATCTGAGCGTAAAGTGGTTAGTGGAGTGTTTTGACACTATGTTTCTCACTACTAAATCGTGGAACTGCTTATTTTTCTTGAAGAATGCAGATGCAGTGACAATGACTGACTCTACACATGTGGTAGTAACAAGTCCGGTTTCAGGGAATATCTAAATTTTTATTTCTTTTAGTATCACGTTTATTATTATTTCTTTTGCTATATTTAATAAATCCAATTTAATCAAGTCAATTAAATATCGGTGTAATAATATAAAATTAAAATCTGTAAGCTATTGTGAAATATTAAAATAACAGCTTTTCACCAAAGACATACGCGGTACATATAAATTTTTTGACAATATTTTCTATATCTTTATATCTTTTATCTGCTTAATCTAGATTGTGTATGCAAGCTACGTTTTATCTACTTGCTCTATTATTCAATACACGTTAAACTAAAAAAAAATATGTTAAAAGTTTATCAATTAGCAAATCGTATAAAAAAAATTCGTTTTAATTTATTATGAAAATATATACTATAATATATTATGTTACGTATTTTCCTAATATATAAATTATACTTAAAGTTATTAAATTATATTATTATGACTGTAAACGCGATCAGTTGTGAGTTTGATCCCCACTCGGAGGCAGTGATTATATTAAATTATTTTCACTTTCTCGCTCTGGTAAAGACAAAAGTGGTGTTTAGTTCCACCACTCAACACACAATGTCTCGAATTCGGTGGAAAGCAAAGTACAGAGTGTCTTGACACTAAGTACTTTCTGTCTACCCTGCTGTGCGGGATAAGAGCGTGAAGCTAAAAAAAAGAAAATAAATTTAGAAGATTTAAATTTGAATAATTATTAGGACATTGAGCTCAGTTTTGCAATTATTATTAAGATAATGCTTTTCCAAACATATCACATGATGAGGTAACCACCAAATATAAAACAGAGCTCTAGACAAAAAATTTTCTAACTCATTCGAATCTAAATCCGTTTGGTAATCTGATTACGGCCCTACTGCGCTTTTAGGGTGTTAACGTCAAAGTAGATTAATTTACGCATCAGTTCGTGTTACATTCGTTTCGTTCACCTTCGTATCTGTCTCTCGCAAAGTGTCTTCCCTTAAGATAACATTAATCAACATGATGCCTGACGAAACAAGATTATGGAAACATCTGATATCAAATTGAAGTCAATGTGGTAATATTGAAATTATTTTTGGCTGAGGATACCGTGGCTCAATGGAACAGCGTCTGACTGTATATAGAGGTTGTGGGTTAGATACCTGTTCGAGGAATTTATTATATTTAAAGTCTATATATCCTTTAACGTAAATATGACTACGATGGTGTATTCCAGCTATAACAAAAGACTTAGCTTATATATGAATATTAGTGCTAGCGGCTTTATTGCAGATCCCTTTTCACTGTGAGGGGGTAGGATACAATTCCCTGTCCTGTGGCGGGTATTCCAGTAATTTGAGGGTAGATCAGTCCTCCGACTACTTTGCGACCACTATCATATCAAAGACGATCCGCCAAATATCTGATGGTGTGTTCCGGTTCGATGTCATGTAAGCCAGCTCTCCCTATTCCCACCTAACCTTTCCCTCAGAGTGTAATAGTTCCGACGGTTCTGCCTGCTAAAGTCACTACACTATTTCCTTTCACTTCCATTCCAATGCCGGCAACTGCATCCACAACTCTAATGTCATTAATGTTCATGGGCCAAGGTGATTACTTACTATCAGGTAGCACTTCTGCTCTTTTGCCTCCTTTCTTCCAATTTCTTAATATTATTTATTGAGTGTCGCAAGCTAATGCCCTGTCAAGTCAGAGATCAATAAAAATATTTTTTACATAATCATTCCATTGAGTTAATAACGAACCTACAACCGTCGCGTGTATTCAGACATAATCCCACTGCGCTATATCGACTTACAGCAATAATTACACATTCATAATCAAATTTAACTTATCTTGTAGATATAAAAGGCATTCAATGTATTCATCAACATGGACCCGCCCTATTTATTCATTATTGCTTCTCCTCCCAGGTACATATGTACATACATACGAACATACGTTCCAAAGGGCTTACGGCAATTGAAAATTTACATACAAACGTCTCTTTAGTGTCTACCACTAGATCGTTAAACGATCAATTAAGGTATGAATAAACCATCGAAAGAAAATAAAATAACCGTGTCTAGGAACATATATATATATATATATATATATATATATATATATATATATATATATGTATATATATATATATGTATATATATATATATATATATATATATATATATATATAAATGTATACAGAATTATCATTGTTTCTTTGAATCCGCCAATTTCGATATATCAATAGTATTATATATAAATAATTTAACTAGTATAAAACAATTATAAGATAAAATATAAACTTAACGACAAGCTCATTGTTCTCACTTCTAAGAAACGCAACGCAAAAAGTCATTACCATTAGATCAAAATCATACGAAATTCAATCTCGAAGACAATAACCGAAGTCATTAGAACCTTCCCATTACTTTCTGATATTGAGAAGAACTTGATGCCGCCCGCAGCTTTGCCCGCGTGGTGTTGATAAATGGTAACTTTTTTGTTAGCTTCACGATTTTCAGTCTACCCTCCAAAGCAGGATGTGTAGAAGGGTAGCAATATTTATCTCATCATAAGCGTGTGAAAGACAAAAGGAGTACCTAGTGTCAAGACACTCCGTATTTCGCTTTTCACCGTATTCGAGAAATTGCGTGTTGAGTGGCAGTACTTAACGCCGCACTTTGTCTTACCTGAGCGAGAAAGTTAAAGTAACTTAAATCAATTCCCCGAGTGGGGATCGAACCCACAACCGATCGCGTTTAAAGTCAGACGCTGTCCCATTATGCCACGACTGATTTCATATGAGAAGAGGAAAAATACATTTTTAACATCAAAAGATGAATAAACTTTATAGAAATTACATCAGGTTTGTATGGACTTAGCCGTCAACTTGTGAACTCATGTATTAGACACGGATTTGACTTTGACCTTGACTTTGAAAAGAACAATTGTATAGTAACTTAGAGGATCTTGTCAGCAGAACTATCTTCCAAGCTGGTGGTGTCTTCCTGTAGGATTGACGTTACTAACATTTTACGTTGATTGACAATTGGAAAGTGCTTGCAACAGCCTATTTGAACAAAAAATATTTTAATTTTATATTTTATCTTATAATTGTTTTATACTAGTTAAATTATTTATATATAATACTATTGATATATCGAAATTGGCGGATTCAAAGAAACAATGATAATTCTGTATACATTTATATATATATATATATATATATATATATATATATATATATATATATATATATATATATATATATATATATATATATATATATATGCGGACCATAGCGTTTGGTGCTCCGTACTCTCTGACTACCCCGCCAGGGATAAAGCGTGAAGCTAAAAAAAAAAATTATTCCGTGTTAATACTCTTCGTACTTCACTTTCGTGCGTTGCGTTGGTGCAATTGCGTATTGAGTGGTGGAACTCAACGCCGCATTTTGTCTTTTACCAGAGCGAAGAAGTGAAAATAATTTAAATATAATCACTTCCCCGAGTGGGGATCGAACCCACAACCGATCGCGTTTACAGTCAGACGCTGTTCCACTGCGCCACGACCGGCCTCATTGACAATAGTTAATCGAAAAAATATTTATTTAGCTTCACGCAGTGACTCACCAGCCAACAGTCTCCACTGTCCGCCAAAATTGGAGCCAGAAACCGTCGAAGACGTGATTATCAAGAAACGTGGGCGTACGTACAAGTGTTTGTACATGTTATAACAATATTTATATTACTATAGGCGTGTAAATAATTCTGAAAAATAATAAAATCATAAATTTCCGCGATTTTTACACATTTTAAATGAAACAATTTTAAACGGATTAATCGCGTATATTTTGGTATTCGAAAATACATTTTTGGAAACCTGACGTTTCGAACACTTTGCAGTAGTCCGTGGTCACAGGCAGACCTATCTAGTCTAGAAATGTATTCTCGAATACCAAAATATACGCGATTAATATAATTTCATTAAAACTCTAAAAAATATATAAAAAAGGTAATTCAAACTTTTTCAATGAATAGGTACTCCGCTGGTGCTGTTCTTTTGTTTTGGCCAAAAATAAACGGATCAGATAAATGGTATTTTTCAAGACATCTTGGGAGCGACATGATCGCCTTCAGGCTCTTCCAAGTATTAAATAATTATAAAAGTTTGCCCTGACAAAACACAGTCCTGATGAGTTTCTTTCGTCAGTTTCGTCTCAAGAGGATGTTTTTTTTTCAAACTGCTGCCAAAGTCTTTTCGACTTTTTATTAAACATTTTAGCTCTGGATTATTTTTTTTTTATTAAAAGAAACACCATACTTTTATAACGATCATGATCATACGTAATACAAATATTAATTACGTTTAAAATTGCTCGTGTATAAATAATTATTTAATCCTGTTTAAAAGTAATTAATGGAGTTATTTTAAAAAAAAATCTCTCACCACTTGGAATAGACATTGGTAAGAAAGATAAAAGCAGGAAGATCTTGGCTAATTTGGGGTAACAGTGTCAATGATACTGGAGGAAGGATACGAAAACGGAATGCGTCCCGGAGGGCATATTTATATGGGTTCAAATCCCTTCTCAGTGACCCCGCTAGAGATAAAGCGTAAACTAAAAAAGATTTTTTTTATATAAGCAATTAAAAGCAAATTGAATGCAACAAGATTCGAACCTGTGTCTCGGGGAAATGGTCCACGTACTCTTGTGCTCTTTGGGTAGCTGAATTTTGTAAAAAATTATTTGTTTTTCTCTACAAAGATGCTAATAATAATAACAAAAAAACATAATTTGTAATAGGTATGTAAGAATTACAGCACTTGAACCATTTATTACAGGCGCGGGTTCGAATTCTGCTGCGTGAAAAAAAACACTAAATGTTTTCTTATTCCAAATATGACATAACACTTTACATATTTAAATTATTATTACATATTTTGCTTACCTTCTAATATAGAGAGATACGGAATTAGTATAGGAAATGGAGACACTAACCACCAAGGCCTCCAGTGTCCACCGCGAACATAACACAGTGGTTTGTCTTACCAGACCGAGGAAATGAAAATAATTTAATATTTTGCCCAAAAATGCCTGAAGTTACTACAGAAACATTTGTGTACAAACATACTTATGACATTTGACATTATCGTCTCTCTGATAAAGACCCGACGGCGCGGGTGAAACTGACAGAGTTATAACCTCCTGTCGTGATATGTTATTTGTTTCGGTCTTATGTTTCCTGTTCACTCACAATGCTGAAATTAATATCACGATCTTCAGCACGTATATATATATATATATATATATATATATATATATATATATATATATATATATATATATATATATATATATATATATATATATATATATATATATATATAGTTTCACGCTTCTTTCCATATAAGCTAGTTTAAGAGATTCTTGTAATCGAGATATTACCCGATGTCTTACCAGAATGAAAAATAAATAATTATTAAATACAACCCCTGCGAGGATTGGTCGTAAGTTCAATTTTCAATCGGGGGAGCGATAATATTTAAACTATTTTCAGTTCCTCGCTATGATAAGACAAAGTGCCGTCGAGTTCCACTACTCAACACGTAATGTCTGTGAAAAACGATGTACGGAGTGTTTCGATCCGTGCGTGAAGATAAAAAAAATATTACTTTGAATTGGAATCGAATTTACAACCAAATGTGGTTAGAGTCGATGTCCCACTGCGCCATGATGGCCTCAATGTTATATTAACGTACTTATTATACATGTACAATAAAACGTAGCTTTTTATTGGTACATGATTGTTTATTAAGTTTTATTTTTGGGCAATATTATTTTTTATTTTTAATAATATAATTATTTTATTTTTAAAAATATATTGTTAAAATTATATCTTTTGAAATATATTGGAGTCTCACAATTAACAATAGATTTAGACTGAATAAAGAACAAGATTTTAGTATTAAAGAATAAAAGTGTATAGTTTATTTTTTTTTCTATAAAGCATAAAAGTATAATAGAATGTTATACGGAACACAACATTAGACGAAAGTCTCCTTGAAAATGTTCTTCATATGTTTTTTTATAATTATTTTTAAATTTATTTTATTCAAGCTTATTCTTTCTCTATAAAAAAATATCAGAGTTAATTTGAAATCGTAAAAAATGTGTATAATTCCGATATTCCAGTGGTTGTGAACATTTTCACAATATTGGCATCGTTAGAACGGAGTAACAAGACTTGGCTCGCAGCCACAACAGCGCGCCCTTTCAAAAGATTAATAACTAAAGAACATTCTTTATTACTTATCCGTGATGAAATACCTACCTAGGACGTGAATTTATTGGAAATTGAGGTAAAGGTGACTACTGGTTTTAAATAATGGTTAGAGAGTCAGTAAAATAAATCAAATGTTTTAGAAATCGTTAACTTCGTTATGGAACAATGATCAGAAATGAAATGCTGGAAATTATTTGCACTATAGACAGTTATTATTTTTGAGAGGTGTAACTCAACACCGCGTTTTATCTTACAGCTCATGTAAAAGTTTAATCCTAAGTTAGAATCGAAACCAAAACCATCCTTATATGAGAAACTATCCCACTGTATTACAATGATCTTCATATTTTTCTAAAAACACATACCTATGTTCCTAATTTCCTTAACATTGTCATCAATCACAAGAACGCTTTAAAATCAGCCAAACTTTTTCATCGTTCCCAATCTGATTAATTGCCGGCCGTCGCGCGGCCGCTTTACACTTCGATACACTTTAACTTTGTCATTTTTTATACTTTAAGCTCTTATTACAGTCGGTCTTGGAAATATTCATAAAAACTTTTAAATTTATACTCTGTAGTTGTATGTATATTTTTTTGCTGGAATAAATTGACACAAAAGTGGCGCTGAAAGTGTTATAAATTATGATTAAAAGTTTTCAATTATTTTGCATTCTGTTGGAAAGCAACATCTTATCGCTGTCTTCGTCGTATCAGTCCTATAAGGTACAGTGTTGGACATAAGGATTTCCACGACCTTCGGCCCTGAGCTTCCTGCATCCAGCGGCTGCCCACGATCCTGATCAGATCGTCGGTCCATATGGTCTCTGACATAAGAGCATCGTCCGATTCGTGGTCGCCTTTCGAGAACCTTACGACCTCGTCAGTTATCGATTTCCTATAATGTCAATTGATAATTTTTATCAATATTTTTTCGTACAGTGATAATAACATCTAAATATAAAGAAGTAGTAGCGACAGATTAATTTTAGAAATAAAATTTAAAAAAGTCAAGTGTTCTACTCGTTTAAATCCCTCTTAGTGAGCTACTAAGGATTTAGAACCATTAAACATAAGCTTTTTTTTAAAAAAAAAACAAAAGTATAATAATTTGAACGTAGCGCGATTCAAACCCGCGCCTCTTGAAAAAGTATCCAAATTTTTATTCAATGTTTTCTAATCCTAAATATGAAATAACACTTTAAAAAGAGTAAAATAGAGTAAGGCTTATCTTTTAAAATATTTTCTTAACATATATTTTTAGGCTATCGTGGCACAGTCTGACTGTAAACGCAATTGGTGGTGGGTTTGATTCCTTCTAGGAGAATCTCTGACTAACGTGCAACGTGAGTTTATCTAGCGTGAATCTGTGGTTAACAATATATTTTGTTGTTTTCATCTTCACGCTTTAAAACCGTATAGTACGGTAGATAAGAAGTACCCAGTGTCAAGACACTCCGTTTTCCATATTCCGCTGAATTGAGACATTGCGTGTTGAATAGCAAATGACCGAGAGTGAGTATTTTCCAAGTCTCCCTAAAAATGTCAAATGTCTGCCATCAAAAATACCGAGTTTTCATACACAAATATCGAAAGCTTAGGAAAGGATTAATGTAGATTTATGGTTAATATCATCAGCTTACCAATTCTTGTACTAAATAAGAAATATATTCAAAAAAAAGTAGTGGAATAGCGTCCGACTGTAAACGCGATCGCTTGTGGGTTCGATTCCCACTCGGGGAAGTGATTACATTTTAATTAATTTCATTTTCTCGTTAGACAAAGTGCGGCGTTGAGTTCCACCACTGAACACACAATGTTTCGAATTTGCTGGGAAGCAAAGTACGGAGTGTCTTGACACTAGGTACTTCCTGTCTACGCTGCAATACGAGATAAAAGTGTGAAGCTAAAAAAAATAAAGATTACAGTAATTTAAATTTCTTAATCAATAATATTAAATCGATATACAATTATGGGATACCATAAGGATTGTCATATACAAAGCAGTTCACATAACACTTTGTCTGAGCTCGCTACGTGTGTAAGCAAGTTAGCGAACATGTGTCCGGAGCAGGTCTCGAGGTGACCTAGATAGCATTTAAGCTAGTTCAACTCTAATCGCCTTAAACTAACCGCCGCAGATCCAACTTATTTAAGCATAATATGCTTATACCAAGTCTCGGTCTTAGAGGAAATTGGAAGCTCTTGAACGTTTAAGACGCTTGTTCCTTAGACACGTCTTAACGTGACCACGAACGTGTTCAATTTTTTTTTGAAATGTTACAGGGTTAGCTGAGCCAATGTGGTTGTGGATTCAATTACCATTTGAGGGTAGGTATTGTTTTTTAGCTTCACGCTTTTATCCCGCGTAGCAGGTTAGACGGGAAGTGTCTAATGTTAAAACACTCCGTACTCCGCTCTCCACTGAATTCGAGATATTGCGTGTTGAGTAGAGAAACTTATCGCCGCACTAGATCTTACCAAAGAGATGAAATGTAAATAATTTCAAAAAAATCATTCCCCAGAGTGGGGATCGAACTCGCAACCGACCGCGTTTACAGTAAGACTGCTCTACGACCGGTCTCAATTATTAGCCTCGCTAACTCAACGCCCCGCTTAGTTTCACCAAAAAAAATCCCAGTATTAAGATCCGTTACTCAACAAGCAATAATTTGAATTGAATAAGGAATATATTTTCTGTGATTAACCTGCAATGCGGAAATAGGCTTATTGCCTTTTTTTAGCTTCTTACGTCTCTAACTTGAACTGGGATAGGTACTAAGTAAATTGACTCTCAGATAAACATGTTTGTAAAAACTAAAATATATATTAACTTCGAGGCCGGTCGTGGCGTAGTGTGACAGCGTTTGACTGTAAACGCGATCGGTTGTGGGTTCGATCCCCACTTTGTGGAGTAATTATATTTAAATTACTTTCACTTCCTCGCTCTGGTAAAAGCGCGGCTACAAAGAGCAGCGTTGAGTTCCACCACTCAACATGCAATGTTTCGAAATCGGTGGAAAGCGATGTACGGAGTGTCTTGACACTAGGTACTTTCTGTGTACCCTGCTATGCGGAATAAAAGCGTGAAGCTAAAAAAAATACTAATAATAAAAAGTTTAGTTAGAATAATTCATAGAGTATATTATAACATCTTGGATTTTCGCGATTTTTACACAATTATTTTAATCAGATTAATCGTATATATTTTGGTATTAAATAAAGTATATTCTGCTCTAACCGTAACTATGGATTTCTGTAAAATTTTCAAAGCGTCTGATTCTCATAATGTATTTACAGATAACAAAATATACGTGATTAATCCATGTTTAAAATAGTTTCTTTTAAACATAGATTACAATTTTTAAGAATTATTTTATTAACTTATTATGGTATATATCGAACTGTCGCATGAGTACATAAAAATTCTTCACGCTTTGTCTCGTTAAAACGGATAGTTGAAGACAACGTAGAGTCAAGGCAAACCGTTGACTGGTTTCCGCCGGAAATCGAAACAAACAAAGCAGTCCAACATTAAAGGACTATATTTGAATTATTTAGTCAAAATATCACCATGGCCGGTCATGGCGCAGTGTGACAGCGTCTGACTGTAAACGCGACAGGTTGTAGGTTCTATCCCCACTCGGGGAAGTGATTATATTTAAGATTATTGCCATTTCCTGGCTCTGTTAAGACAAAGCGGGGTTTGAGTTCCACCACTCAACACGCTGTCTCGAATTCGCCGTAAAGCTAAGTCCAGAGTGTCTTGCCACTACTGTACTGTACTGTGCCTTCTGTCTACACTGCTACGCGAGATAATTGACGCAAAGACCACAGTATGTTTTAAAGTCAATCTACAGAAGAATGTGTAAGGTGAAAAAAATACTAGCTCCAAATAAAATAAATGTAATAGAAGTGACAAGCAAATATAAGATAAAACCTACTCTCTAATACTTGGTGGTAAAACACTCTGTATTCCGCTTTCCGCCTCATTCGAGACATTGCATGTTGAGTGGCGAAACTCAACGCCACTTTTTGTTATACCTTACCATAGATAAAAAAATATAACAAATAGTCAGAGATAACCTAGTGTCAAGACACTCCGTTCACTTTCCGCCCGAAATCGAGCCATTGCGTAATCGAGACACTCAATAGTGTCGAAGTAATCAAAACACTTTTTCTCACTAGACTAGTTAATATGACAATTGGTATATTTGTGTCAGAATCCCGCTCTTTATAACGCGTGTTTTTACTGTGATTACATTAAATGACTAGAATCCGAGTTAATATTACTTTCTATACATAATTATTAGAGTACCACTAAAGCCACGTTTTCATTACGCAATTGGTTTAATTGCATGAGTTGTTTGAATTGCACTCACTGTATTTAGCTTATCAAATTTTATATATGTTTTATGTTAATATTTTACCGTTTTTAAAGTGTTATTCCACACTTAGGATTAGAAAATATTAAAAAAAATAACAATTTCTCTTGTTAAAGACTATTTTTTAATAATTTTTGGGTAGCAGAAATCTGTAATAATCTCTCTACAGGGATGCTAACAACGTAAATAAGTGGTAACAAACGTATAAGAATTGCAACGCAACTGGTAGTAGAATGCATGGCTTAGCGGTCAGAGCGCTTGGACGGTTTCCAAGAGTCGCGAGTTCGAATTTTGCTGTGTTTAAAATGTTTCATTATTTTTATTTCTACGCACTGGTAAGATAAAGTGCGGCGTTAAGTACCGAGTAAAGAGTGGACTTGATATTAGATTTTCTATGACTATTTAGAAATATAATAAATTGCAACTGTGATTTTATTCTCATTTATGTTTATTTCCCTTGCTTTCCTCATCACTCATATGTTAAGTAAAGTAGGTGGAATTGCGAAGAGTGTTAGCACTTAGCCACGTAGCGCTACGCGATCGTTTGCGGTTGTAATTCCCATTCGGGAGATTGATTATTTAAATTATTTTCACTTCCTCGCTGTGGTAATACAAGTTGCAGCGTTGAGTTCCACAACGCAACATGCGATGTCTCGAATTCGGCGGAAAGTGCAGTACGAAGTGATTTGATACTGGATTGAAAGTGAAATTCAAAAAATATTTCACATAAAATTAGTGGCAAATTTTCTGTAACATTAATAAAAAGTATTCCCTTCTTTGGACTCATCTTTAATATCCGAAGGTAAAACATTTCAAATGCAGAACTTTTTAACGTTTAAAGCAAAAATTTATGCATTGTATGTTGAACACCAGCCAAGTATTTCAATTGGTAAAGAGCTCCTGGTTTTGTACGAATGGGATTAATGGGAGTGAAGCTAACGAGTGACGAGCGAAACTCTGAATTTTGCATTTCCGTAAGTGCAGTCACCGATACATCGGTACTTCCAGACTGGTATAAGTTGTTTGAGGTATTCTGTACCAATATTTTCTTTTCAGCTTCACGCTTTTATCCCGCATAGCAGGGTAGACAGAAAGTACCTAGTGTCAGGACACTCCGTACTTCGCTTTCCACCGAATCCGAGTGGTGGAACTCATAGCCGCACTTTGTCTTTCACCAGAGTGAGGAAGTGAAAATATTTTAAATATAATCACTCCCCTGAGTGGAATTGAACCCATAAACTATCGCGTTTGCAGTTAGATGCTATTCCACTGCGCCACGACCGGCCTCTAAAATAATAATTTTTAACCATTTTTTTATTAGTCCGGTTGAATAAGTTGAGGGATTGATTCCCAATCAGGGGGAATATTATATTTAAATTATTATCATTCCTTTACTGTGATAAGACAAAGCGCAGCGTTGAGTTCCGCCACTCAACACGTAATGTTTTGAATTCCGCGGTAAGTGGATTACAGAGTGTCTTGTCACATGCCACTATTTCCTATTTATCCTGTTGTGCGGGGTAAAGGCAAGATACATTTTTTTTGTGTTTAGCATTAATTTGTTACTCCTCATTTTAATAAAATAATAAATAAATAATAAAGGATTATTTTTATCAAAAGTTTTAAATTTCAAGTAGATTACTAGAAGCAATAACCCCGCTTTTTTATAAGTTTCTTCGTATTCTATTATCTTAAAATATATCATTTGCATACATAACATTCCTCCTTGGTGCCATCCTATAGAGCATTGTTTGTGAATATGAAAATAATTGAAATAAATAAAAATAGTCATTCTCTTTAAAAGTGACTGAGTGGCGAAGTTATAAAAATCTTCCTCCAGCCAAAACTTCTAACAATTTTAAGCTGGAGCGATAAGGGAACGCCACTTGTGAACTCGTCCCCCCCCCCCCAAAAACATATATATATATATATATATATATATATATATATATATATATATATATATATATATATATATATAAAGTATTTTAACTTCACGCCAAGTGCCTAGTGTCAATACACTCCGTACTTCACTTTCCACCAAATTCGATACTGCGTGAGTTAAGTGGTGTAACTGAAAACGTTTAAAAATCTACTTTAAAAGAAAATCGAAGTTGTAACATGTTTTAATAATATTTAGTTACACTATTTATCAGGTTATTAGCTGAATTTCTATTATTTTATCGTTTTCTTTTACCTTGAGCCTTTCTTATCCTTCAGTGTAAGAAGTATATATTTTTTGGTATGTACCTATTTGTAACTAGACTGTACATTACATTTGTGTTATAAATAGATAATTGTATATAAATCTCAACCATTTTATTCATTCGTAGGAGTAAAAAGCATTATTTAAGTGGCGATAATTATTACTAACGACTATTATTCCAAATATAAAATCTTTATAAACCATAAAGTCTAGAAATTAGCTCAATTTCAATTGTTTTTTCCAGTCAATAGCTTCCTTTCAGACTGTTCCTTGTAAGGGACAATTCACACAACGCCAAGTATTCAATGCGTATTGAATTAAAGTGGCTCACTTAAAACACATTGTAAAGCCAGCGAATGCCCCAACCAGGTCACGTAACGGGGAGGAGAGTCACGTCGCGTTACGGAACAAGGCCTGTCTGAATATTGTGTGGTGTCATAATTCGATTATAAAGTTTGCCTATTTTGATGTAGCCTTCGTTATTGGTAGGTTGTTTACTAGTTTATGGAAATTATATTATATTTTATTAATTTCACGTTGGCAGAGTATAGGCTTTCCTGTATAGCAGGGTAGTCAGTGAGAACTTAGTGATAAGGCATTCTGTTTTCCATGAGAAATGGAATTATTTTGAATATAATCATTTCCTCTATAGAATGCCTACAGTCAATCTTATGTACAGGTGATGTACCACTATGATTTAGTATCTATACTAATAATAGAAAGCGGAACAGTTTGTTTGTTTGTTGGTTTATTTAAACGCGCTATTCTCAGTATCTACTGATTGGAATTGAAAAATTCTTTGTGTATTGAATAGTACATTTATTGAGGAAGACTATAACCTTAATAACATCAATCTACGATTAATAAAAGTGAAGCAATAATAAAAAATGTTAGGAAAATCGGGAAAATTTGTATATTTTTACAGCTTTCCTTGCGTGCGCTGCGTAAACGGTGAAAGATTCGCGAAAATCATGTATGACAAAATTATTCGCATTTAAAAGTTCTAAAAAAACGTTTGCAACCTCATATATCTAGCTTTTACGGTTGACTCACTATAACAATTTTTATGTATATATTTTTAGTTCTAAAATAATATATTTCTTGCGAAATTTTTATAAACTATATATTAATCCTTATTTAAATAAATAATTTATTTATCACAATCACTTATTATTGAACAACACTGCCTCTTAAAGTATTTGACTTCAAAAAATATGAAAGGAGTTATTATCGTTTTAAAATAATAACGTTAAATACCACGCGCGCAATAACGTATGGGGAGTGTGGTGCGGTGAGGCGGAGGCACGCTGGCTGACAGTGTCGATAGTTTTCTTACTAATTTTATAAAAACAAAAGTTTCTGAGGATGACTTTGATTTGAATGAAACTTTACAGTATTATAGGCTGTAAATCAGAACACGTAGGCTACAATTTATAAGCGTTTGATTACATTTTGGTCGTAATAAAACGGTACATATCAATTAAGTCGCCTAAAAATCTGCCCTCTGAGAGATGTCTTAGCGCCGATAAAGCTATTGGAGTTGTTCAAACGTGATGTAGTGTAGGATTGTTTGTCTTGAACGTGTAGGATAGCATATCTATCTTTGATGTGGAAGCCACTATAAAGAATACAGTAACCCATACATTTAATTAAGTTAAATACTTATTTACAATGCATATTTTAGAATATTTATCAAATACTTATTAAAATCAATACATTTGTCATTTTAACCACTTTAAAATTTGGCCGAATAGTTTAAAAATTATAACGAAATGTTTGACTTGAAACGCCTAATATTATATTATATAGATTTTATAGTAACATAACAATAACTATCAAGAATAAATATAGTTTTTTCCAATACAAAATGCGGGCAAAGTCGCGTGCGAAATTAAATATTATTATAATTTGCTTTAAGATATGCATATGCCATATATATATATATATACATAAATTACCAAAGGCTAATGTAAGTTGTATGAGAGGCCTCAGTTGACCTTTAAAAACACAATGTTAATGATACTGGAGGAAGGTCACGTAAAAAACATTAAGACTCTGAGGGAATGTAAGTGAACGGGCCGTAAGAAGTTTGCAGGGAGCTTAGTTTCTGGCACTCCTCCTTTCTTGAGTACTCTGCTAATAATATTTGAAACTGAAAAAAAAACCTATAAAATATTAAAAAAAAAACCATTATATAATAGTGGATGACGAACTTGGTTTTCTGGGTTTTAATGCTATGCGGAATTTTTTAATTTAAAATATCGAATGTGTTCACATTTTAGGACGTAACGTTCATTAAATAGTAAACTCGGTAACATAGTGTTGAGACACTCCGTCTTCCATTTTCCGCTTAATTCCATTAATGGTGTAATATCTATGTCTGAGTCTACTAACATATGCGTATGCGCATAAAATGTATGCGGATGATCCGATATTTCTTTCTTTCCTTTAGTTAGAAAAACCACAAAATACAATTCAAGTGGACAGCGTTAGACTGTAAACGCAATTATTATTATTTTAGCTCTGCTAGAAGCTTTGTTAAAATATGCTAAGCGTGGCGTTTAGTTCCGCTGCTCAAATTCAGTGGAAAACGAAAGACCGAGTATCTTGACACTAGGTACTACCTATACAACCATTCCTATAAATCTAAAAAAAATGGCCATATAATTACTTTTATACATATTTCACCTTACTTTGATATTTGGTATCAATAGTGCAATTATAAGTAGAGTAAATTAGTAGAAAGTATTTGTTACGGTGAATACAAACGCCAGATCGCGTCTACACAGCGAATGAGCTACATAGAGCTGGCCCGATGTATTGTCGCGTTAGCTGAAACCAAACTATTAATATATTCACGACGTCAGCATGAATTCCGTTATACGCAAAAAAATGTTGAATGAAATAATAATATGTAGTTATAATGTAAGAAGAAGAGGCCGGTCGTGGCGCAGTGTGACAGCGTCTGACTGTAAACGCGATCGGTTGTGGGTTTAATTCCCATTTGGAGCAATGATTATGTTTAAAATAATTTTCGTTCTTGTTTTGAGAAGACAAAGTGCGGCGTTGAGTTCCGACACACAACACGTTTCGAATTCGGCGGAAAGTGGTGTACAGTACTTTCTGTTTACGCTGCTGTGCGGGATAAAACGTGAAGTTAAAAAAATCAGTTTAAGGCTATGTTTTTAATATAGATAAAATATTGATAACTAATGAATACTCAGAACAGCGTTTGTGAGATTTTGACCCTTTTCATAATTTTGTCGAACAAAATATTTTAAATCAATATAACTTATATAAATATATATATAAATTTTGAGGTAACGTCATAAAAGAACAATAGACACTACTGTGTTTTTGAGATTAGCGTACACCGACGCGTAGACTAACGGTATGTCTGTTTGTAGATAGATATAAAGAAATATATATATATATATATATATATATATATATATATATATATATATATATATATATATATATATATATATTTTTAAAAAAGCCATTGTTCTAATAGAGGGCGTTTATTGATGTAAATAACATATTAACGGTTTTTCGATATAACTTCAATGTACAAACAGCGATCAGTGTTCATTATACCTTATAGTTTGAAAATACTTACGTTTTAATAATGAAATTAACAGTAAGGAGTTTTTGATTCCAGAGTATATTGTATAGCAGTGAGACAGTATCTTTGGATTGTAGATTGGATCCCTTCTCAGGGTAATATTGATATTTAAAACTTTTTATTTTTATACTCCAGTAAGATGAAATGCGGCGTTGAGTTCCGCCAATAATGCATCTTTAACTGGAAAACAGAGTGTCGTGACATGAAGATCTTAACTAGCCTGCTATATGGAAAAAAGCGTGTAATAGTAGCTGTTTAATAACATGAAGAAAAGCAAAAAAAATGTGCAATCAAAAAACTACGTGAACGTAGCCAAAGGTCTTGTTTAAACCATTTGCGAAATTGAATCCTGCGGGAGATTCTGCTTAAAAGGGTTTTGATATTTTATTTTTGGCTCCGGAGCGACGTCGGTTAGAGCTCTGCTAATATTTACTTTTAACAGATGTTATATGGAAGGTAATGCAACGCTCAAATCCACTTTATTTTAAATACATTTTTACGTTACTCATGAAAAAAAATTCAAGTTATATTTCACTCTGAGAGAAAAAAAATTGAAAAACAATGAAGGGAGTGGAAAATACATTACCTTTGCTGCTCCACGCTTTGTCTTGTACAGTGGATTGGTCAGAGAAACCCGTGTCTAGAGACTCCGTTCTCTACTTCCAATGTCGAACAGCAGTACTCAACGCCGAGCTTTGTCATACCACAGCGAATAAATAAAGATACTTTAAATATAATTTCTCCAAGTCAGAAATTGTTCTACTGTGCCATAAACTAAATTTAAAAAAAAATAGTCTGTTTTTTTTAAAGGGCGAAGTACAGAGTGTCTTGACACTAGATACTTTCTGTATACCCTGCTATGTTTTTTTTTGAAGTTTGTAAACATTATATTACTCTACGTTATAATAAATATTGTATACCGCGAACTATAATAATAAAATATGTTTAAGAAATAACATAGGTAATATTCATAACTCCGTTTCCACTACAAAGTACTGGATGCATTTTGTATGGAAAGGCAGCTATGAATATTATAACATTACAAACATATAAAAATATTCTCAGTAAAGTTTATTTTGACGTCTTGGAAAATAAAACAAAACGAAATTGTACGACGTCTGGTATGAAACTCGTTATTTCAAGATATAATATAATGTTAAAGTAACATAGCAAATATTCGTATGTTTGTATGTTTACTTTACATTAAAACTTAGTTGGGTCTAACTGTAAATGCGATTGGTTCTGAGTTCGATCCCACTCGGGGGTATAATAATATTTTAAAAGCGGCAAGACTTGTTTGTTGGGGGAAAGCAGTCAACGTAGTGTCTTGACACTAGAGTCTCCGGCTATCCTGCTATGCAGGAGGAAGCTTGTCACTCTTTTATTTTTAACAAGTTGTACCTACCAGTCTTTTGTATAGATTATAATGAATTACAATACATTAAATATAGATATTTCTCATTCCCTTGAAAGTTCAGAAACCCTCCTTTAGTGCTCTCCTACGCTCCAAAGGACAAGGACGGTATTAAGTCCGTAACTTTCCAATTCTAATTTATTTTCATTGTATGTTTCAAATGAATCTAGTACACCTACTCTGCTTATTACATTTTCTTAACTTATTTTATTTATTTACATATTCTTTATTGCACTATTTCAAATATGTGCACAAGAGGCGGGCTTAACACTAAAAAAAATTTTAATATATATATATATATATATATATATATATATATATATATATATATATATATATATATATATATAATAATATTAATTTTCCCATATTATATTTTATATTCAGAGGCCGCTTTCAGTTACGGCCATTAAGTATGATAGTATACAATAGGTTGAGTTAATACGACGTGTCATAACACTAGCGGCTGAATGCTAATTATTCGTTCTAATTGTTAGTTAACATTTTAACCTGAATAATTATAAAACTAAGCCCTTGTGGTGCAGTGAAACAGTGTCTTACTGTATGAAATGGGTTTAATTCCCACTCGGGGTACTGTTTATATTTCAATATAATGTTCTCTAATGTTCGCCACTCAACACGTAATATCTCTATTTCAGGGTCAAAGCAGTCACGGCGTGTCTTGACACTAGGCTGTCTCTGACAACCTGCTGTGTGTACAATATTGCACACAGAAAAATGTCAATACCATTACCTACATTTTAAACCTAGGTCTTGGCTACTATGCTCTCTTAGACTAATATAACAAAATGGGAATTGATGCAAATAAGATCAGTAAGAACGCGCTCTAATCCCGCGTTGAAGTGTATACAGAAGTACCTGTGTCATACACTCCGTACTCCGCTGTTCCTACAATTCGAGATATTGCGTGTTGAGTAGCGGAACTCATCGCCGCGCTGTGTCTTACCGGGGCGAGGTACTGAGAATAATTTCAGGCAAACGCTGACCCACTGCGCCGTGACTGACCACTCCTATATACATATATGAGTATAATTAATATACCCTAAGGATAATGATTAAAGTTGCCAGATGGTTATATAATATGTTCTACTTGAACATGTCTTAATACCGAAACGTAAACCGAGCGTTTCTAGAATATTTTGCATTAAAAGTATATATTTATTTTCCTTTATGGTTCGATGTTTGTTTTAAAATAATAATAACAATAATAACTTTATTTCTCAAAATAAAGTCCAAACTTTGTTTTCCTTGTATGTGCAATTAATATATGTAATTTGCAGTTATCAATCAGTTGTAAAAATCTCTCTACAGAGATGTTAATAACATAAATAAGTTGTTAGAAGATGTATAAGACTTTCGACGCAGCCAGTAGTAGAACGCATGGCTTAGCGGTCAGAGCTCTTGGACTGTTTCCAATAGGTGCGGGTTTGAATCTCGCTGCATTCAAATTTTAATGTGGTTTTTAAAAATGTTTTTTAATCCTTAGTGTAGGTAATATTTTAAAAACAATATTAGAGAAGAAACTACTCAGCGTTCTATGGAATTATGCGGGGTCTTATTGCATTGCGGAGCTCAGAGCGGTGCCTTAATCTAAATGAAGACTAAAAGGGCCCCTCAAGCTCTCTAGATAACTTTACGTGGTTATTTTAACTGGGACTTTAGTAAGTACTTCAATATTTACCAGGTACTGTGTTATGCAATGTATTCATCTGACTTTCATTTAAAACTAAATATAGTGTTTTAGAGCAAATGTAAATAGCGTTTGGTAAATGAGTCACTGCTAATGTTGCTTTTAAAATCACCTATGGACGGCGCTAACACACATTTGAATAAATAATTTATTATTTAATGTGTTAATGTTGAATAAATTAGTTTAGGAAGCAACTTATCACGGTAACTGTAAACTGACTGTAAGTGCGAGGTGTTGCGGGTCGAACAGGACCCAACATGGCCATGTTGGGTCCTGTTTATATATTTAATTATACCAATATTTCCGATCTGGTAAGACAAACTGTTGTGTTGGGTTCCGCTACACTACACGCAATGTTTCGAATTCAATAAAGGTAGAGAACGGAATGCCTTGACACTATGTTCACTCTTTTATTTTGCTATGCGGGATAATCTATGCAGTCCCAACAGGAACGATATGAATAATTTAAACAACATAACACCCGCGAGTGGGAATCAAACCTAAAGTATTTTATAGTATCAACGTCTATTTTTAGCTGGACCTAGTGTATATATATATATATATATATATATATATATATATATATATATATATATATATATATATATATATATATATATATATATAGACCAGACGTTAGAGAGCAACTCCGTTGACTCTTGAAAACAGTATTGTATTGACGATACTGGAGGAAAAGGTCATGGAAAAAGCAACAGAGCTATTGGAAGGGCATAGATATATGAAAGGATTAATGACTGTAGACGAGGCGGAACAAGTATGCAGGGACCGTTGCATTTGACGCTCCGTTCGCTCTAACTATTCCGCTTCGGACAAAGGACAAAATAATATTGAATAATTTAAATGTAAACTATTTACATTTAAATTATTCAATATTATTTTTTAGATTTTTTCAAAAATTTACTATAAGAAAAATATTTTAGAAATATTACTAAATTATCTCAACTTGTGCCACAAACAACAACTCGTTGAAACCACTAAATTGTATCATGTATGGATAATACAGAGAACAAAGTTTTAACTGATGAAGTTAAATCAAATGCATCTAAAACAATATTGGTGAAGCGTTCTGTTAACATCATGTTTGAGTTTAAATTCCAAGCTAAGCTAATAAGCTTATATAGCAGATATAACGCTTATCCCACAAATGTAAGATAATAGCTTACGAGCTAACTGAGCTTAGCTTAGAGCAGCTTACTGAAAGCAAGCAAATGTTAGTAATGTAGTCATAATTTAGTGTATCTCTTTTTATTTCTTCACCTAAAAATATTATAACAAGATTTTTTTAAATGAAATTTTTTAAGCAGATTAAACACTTATAAATTTGGTGTTAATTGTAGAAAACCTGATATTTCGAACACTGCATATTCTATGCTAAGGCTCGCAGATGACTGAAGTGACCTGCCGGGGCTCACGGTAGGATCGGGGCTTACCTGAGGTCTCGGCTAGTGGCGGTCGAAATGGAGAACCGTGATGTTTTAGTGGGTAAACGGGTCGGCCTATATCTGCCAATCTAGAGTCCCACATTACCAGTCCAGAGTCCCCAATCGTACAGGTATCCGTAACGCGATTTCCTCATGGTATCGTCATGTGTTTCTTAGATGCCTCGCGTATAGCCCTACTTCCTCCTCCCTATTTCCTCTTTGAGTATCAGCCGACTGTGCTAATTGCCCCTGTTCATGAAGGGCTTAAAATTTCAAAAATTTTAAAGTATTAGAGTAGAAAGTTCCCAATAATTTTCTAAAAATTTGAATGTTTATTTATATCAATAGCCTCATTGATCATTCTAGGAATATTATATTTATATGGAATATATATAGAAATATCTGTTTTCCCTAACTAGAATATGAGGTTTCTCAAACTTGTTATAGTAGTTGTGCTTATCTACTATACGTATTAATGTTAGCTAGGTTAGCATGTACCGAAGTTTGGAAAGGTGTATAGCAATTTATGCAATGATATAACCATACAAAATATTAAAAAAATTATGGTTTTTTTAGGTTCTCTCTTTTATCACACAGGAGTGTCAAGACACGCTGTACTCCGCTTTCCGTCAAATTCGAGACATTGCTTGTTAAGTGGCGGAACTCAACGCCGTGCTTTGTCTCTACCAGAGCGAGGAAATGAAAATAATATTAAATATAATCATTCCTACGAGAGGAATTTGAACAACCAATCACGTTTACAGTCAAACGTTGTTCCAACTACGCCACGATTGACCTCTATTTTAATATCACTATATGAATATTTCCATTGACAACGCACACCTGAAATTAGTGTGTATAGGAAACTGAAATTTACCGTGTGCCTAATGAAGTGTAGGGGAAAACCCTAAGAAGATAAGTGTAGGGGAAAACCCTAAGAGATTTACCAGAATACTTACCGGAGCCGAGAACAGACGGGACTCTACATTTTACATATGAAACAATATCTATAGGAATCATCGAATGAATTGTTCAAACATGAAGTATCGACGTTCATTCATACTGCATGGGTAGCTTAATACTAATTACAATCGTACTTGAAGTATATTAAAAATTGGAGCTTATGCTTTTAGTGATAAAGTACAGAATAGTTTAAAACCATCATTGGTGTCAGGATTTACAATATTTATAAGGACAACAATTGTAGCGCTTAAAGCGAATATTTTATTCATATAGGTTACGTTTAAAATGAATAATGCGGAAACAACTGATATATTTTGTATATTTATAGTTGTGTTGTGTGATTATGTTATTGGATTCATTCCAATAAATTCTCAATAAAATTAATTCATTCCAAAATATAGTGTTTTTTAATAGTTATTTAACGTATTGGGATTTGAACCCGCGTTTCTTAGATATTGTACAAAACTAGCCAATTAGGCCATACGTTCTTGTATCTACAACGAAATCTTATACGCTCGTGATAACTTTTTGGTAATAACAAAAATAAATGTGTGGATAACACTTTGAAAACTAAGATAAAGGTGTGTGCGTGCGTGTGTGTGCGTGTGCGTGTGTGTGTGTGCGTGTGTGTGTGTGTGTGTATGTGTTTGTGTGAATGTGTATGTGTGTTAGTGTACACATGTAAGAAGTTGAAATTGTTTTATAAATTGAATTTCTCAACTGCTCATTTTGCAAGACTCCAGAGCACTATGCGAGGTAATTAAGAATCAGATGGCGGTAGATTGTTATAATTCATTTTTGTGTCAACTGACAGACGAATGCCACCTCTGGTCACACCTCTGGTCGTGGTCACAGACCACGGACTACTGTAAAGTGTTCAAAACATATATATATATATATATATATATATATATATATATATATATATATATATATATATATATATGCGCTCTATTTATTTCTAAAATATGTATCAAGCACATTACTACTATGTATTTCTATATCTTAAGTCAATATCCACTATATAGTCAGTCAATAGTATGATAGTTGATATAGCGACTTATGGATACATAAGTCATGAGCAGTGAAGCTCTGGCATTTAACAAGATTTTGCACTTCAATGCTATATTCATACATAATATACGTTTATTGTGAATATTTGAATGCCGTATTTGCGTATTAATATTTTTTGTGTTATTTTTAAAGCAAAGGTACAAGACATCAGAGGAGACCTCGTTTAACCTTTAAACACAGTATCGAAGATACTGGAGGAAAGACAAAAGCATGACCCCACAAAGGGCGTGTATTAAGAGGGTAATGACTGTGGACGAGGCGAAAGAGATACGCAGGGATCGTAGCGTTTGGCGCTCCGTTGTCTACCCTACCCCGTAAGGAATACACCGTGAAGCTAAATGTAAAGTGGATGACATCCACGCAATTAGAATAATTTTTAGAATATATATTGTATAAAAATTTTAACTTAATTTTAGCACTCAGCTTGGGCGGTTTTCTATCAAAAGGCACTGGTATCCTAAAAGTCTTTTGATATGCCTGCGTCATTTGGAACTTTCCATTGATTAAGCTGTTCGAGATATTAATTATTATGGTGAAAGGTATTGAATTCAATTTCCTTATACGATTTTTGTACGAGTTCTTAGTGACGTTTTATTTGAAAATAAACGTAAATTTTTCTATACATTATTCTCTCGCATGTTAAAGTATTGTAAATTAGTTAAAAAGAAGTATACTCTATGTTGAGGCAAATTTAAATGCGATACACATTTTATACGATGGATTCGGAGGGAAACGAATCCACACTCATCTTGTATAGAATTATCTTAACTACTTTACTATGGTATAAATAATATATAGAATATTAATTTATTATATCATAGTAAAGTATAAAACGAATTTCTTATCAGCACTATATCGTACGATACTTTTAATTAAAAGTGGAAAACCGTGTAATCTGGAACTTAATAGTTGGCAAGATCCTTTGCGGGAAGTAGGCTGGTAGTGCGGGTCGTGATCGATACCGTGAGTAAGCTTGGGTTTGCAGATACTTGCCAGTTTTGTGTATAGTGTGAAAATATATTTGAGGATGATCATGGTACAGTAGGACACCGTCCAGCTCTAAACGCGGTCGGTTGTGGGTTCGATTCCCACTCGTGGGAGTGATTATGTTTAAATAATTTTCATTTTCTAGTTTCTTTCATTTTAAATTAAAAATTAATATAATATCGTTAGTTAAAAATTAATATAATATCGAGTGGTTATATTTAAATTATTTTCACTTCCTAGTTCTGATAAAAACAAAGTGCGGCGTTGAATTCCACCACTCAGCAAGCAATGTCGCAAATACGGCTGAAAGTGGAGTACGGAGTGTCTTGACACTAGTTACTTTCTACCCTGCGGGATAACAATGTATCTAACAAATAAATATACATACATAATATATATTTTTATATCTCTTGCAGGTAGTAAAATAATTTCAATTTAATTTTTCTTTACCTGCATTCCAGCAACTTGTTATAAACACTTTATAACGTTATTTTTAAACGGAAAATGTCAAAAATCGCATTCGAGAAAATATTATGTTACTTGGAGTTTTTATCTTTTATAGAGCAAATAGAGCACAAACACGGCTATAAATTATTTCAAACGGTATAGTCTAAGAGGCGACTGCAAAATGTTTTAATAAATATATGAATTATTTTTCATTCTGAGACTAATTTTATATAATTTTATAAACTAACCTTCCTTTATTTAGTTGACTAAGTAAATATTTTAGGCCAGTCGCAGCTCAATGCAATGGAAAGCGTCTAACTGTAAACGCGATCGGTTGTGGATTCGATTCCCACTCGGGGGAATGGTTGTAGGACAATTTTTTTTTATTTCTTTACTCTGGTAAAACAAAAAGCGGCGTTAAGTTCCGCGATCACAAAGTTACTAGTAACTAGATACTTTCTGTCTAACCTGTTATGGGGGATAAACACGTAAAGCCGAAAAAATATTTATACAACTCTTCGAGTTCACTCAAGAAATATTCTTTTTACCACGGTACTATCATCTTAAGTAACTTCTTTATTTTTTTTTTATTTATTATTATTATTATTTTTAGCTTCACGCTTTTATCCCGTATAGCAGTACCAAGTGTCAAAACATTCCGTACTTCACTTTCCACCGAATTCGATACATTCCGTGTGGAGTGGTGGAACTCAACGCCGCACTTTGACTTTTACCAGAGTGAGGAAGTGAAAATAATTTAAATATAGTCACTCCCCCAATGGGAATCGAACCCACAACGAGAGGTTAATCTGTTGAAAAATTATTTTATGATAAATATTGCTTGATTTGAGTTTGAATTTATGGAATACTTATCTATATATATATATATATATATATATATATATATATATATAAGAATTTTCATCTTATTTATATGTATATACAAAAAAGGGTATCAAAAATTGTAATTTGTACTCTCTTTCACTCTTTCAATTCAGTTTTAACTCTCCAGATGGGAATCGAACCCACTACCAATTGCATTTACAGTCAGACGGTGTACCTCTGTACCGAGACAGGCATTACTAGGGATTCGTTCAGCTAATATTAATAATATTTTCATATATATTTTTCATATAAATGTTTAATAAACTACGAAGAGATGTTCCAATCTCGTTTATTATCATTAGCCCGAGAGCCGGCGGTGGATGATAAAGTTCATGGAATTTATATACGGGTTAGTGCACACTAAAGTTATTACAAGATAATGCTTAATAAGATCTTTCATTTTCGCGATTTTTATACATTTTAAATGAAACTATTTTAACCGGATTAATCGCGTTATATACGCGACTATTTCTATTTCACTTTACAGTAGTCCGTGGTCACAAGTAGGTCAGTCTACCCGCAAGTGTGACCACGGACTACTGTAAACTGTTCGAAACGTCAGGTGTCCAAAAATGTATTTTCGAATACCAAAATATACGCGATTAATCCTGTTAAAATAGTTTCATTTAAAAAGATAATACTTATTTTTGTAGAAAAAAAATGCCAAGTTTTCCATTTTCACGTAACTTAATTACGAATATTTTATCAAAGGGAATTTAATATCGAATTATATATAACTCGTAGTAGTAGAAGTATACTTCAGTCTCCATTTTTAGCCCAAAGTCCTTACGTTGCGTATTGAGTCATGCTTTGTCTTATTTGAGCGGGAAAATAAAAAAATATTTTAAAATTATCATTGCCTCGAATGGATTGAATTCTACAAATAATACAATTTGATAGAAAAAAAAATGAGGCCGGTCGTGGCGTAGTGGGACAGCGTTGGACTGACGCGATCGGTTGTGGGTTCGATCCCCACTCGGGGGAGTGATTGTATTTAAATTATTTTCAATAACTCGCTCTGGTAAAGACAAACTGCGGCTTTGAGTTCAACCACTCAACACGCAATGTATCGAAATCAATGGAAAGTGAAGTACGGAGTGTCTTGACACTAGGTAAAAAAAATTATAACATTAGTACTGTTATCAAAAAAACGTTTCAACACGAAACGTCTCAGTAGAGTGACTTGACACTAGTTTTTCTCTGACTGTTAAGCGAAATAAAGCGTGAAACTGCTTATTTAAATATAATAATGTATAATATATTATTATAAATATTAATATTTAAGTAACAAAGCCACGATATCTCAAACCTGCCATATATACGGTATAAATACGAAGGGACAAACTAAGTTATCAGCTCAGAGAAATTAATAGATTGTCGGGTAGTTGGGAACATCTTGGAGTTAATAGCATCGCTTTGTGGCCGCTGATCTACTTTGCAACTCGTCGGTAGTGACGCGTGCCTCCGCTGTCAATAATGATGTCCAATGATTTTTTATAGTTTTAAAATTGTTATGAGTATGTGAATTTAGGTATAAGGAAAGTATTTTTTTGCCAATGTTAAACTGTAACGCGATCTGTTGTGGATTCGATTCCCATTCGGGTGAGTGATTATATTTAAATTATTTTCACTTTCTCGCTCTGGTAAGACAACGTGCGGCGTTGAATTCCACCACCCAGCAAGCAATATCTCGAATTCAGTGGGAAGCGGAGTACGGAATGTCTTGACATTAGGTACTTTCTGTTTACCCTGCTACGCGGGATAAAAAGCGGAATAGTGGAAATGTGTTTGAATATGATTGAATGGTTGCGGATTCAATCTCAGTCCGGAAAATTATATTATTTCTGTTTTTGCCATCCCCAATTTGGCATTTTAAGGCGCGCGGAGTTAAGTTACGTAACGCAATATGAAAAGTTATAACAATCAAAAGGTAATAAATAAAATATTTTAAAACTGGAATCATACCCTCTCTAGTATAAGGAACCAAATTGTGCTTATAGATAATTTTATATTTGCAAATTTAGTATAAGTTAACGAATTATAATAAAGAAATTATAATTTGCTGATTTAGAATGCTCTAAGGAAATTTATAATTTAACATTTTTTTCAGAAAATACTTATATAAAGGTGTTAATTAAAAAATTTATATGAAAAAAAGAATAGAATCCTGTACACAGAATCGAACTTTAAAATTAATTCTGATTACCTTTTATTATTACACGCTTTTTTATTACATAATTTGCAAACACGTTCAAATTCAATTAGAATATAATTATATATTTATAGCATACTTCTAATATTCTTCCAAGGATGACGAAAAATTAACTCTAAATGCGATATTTTTATCTTTTTCATTATATTTTTTAACCTCGTGCTTTACGCTCCCTGCATTCCCTCGCCTCGTCTACAGTCATTGACCTCTTCATACTCCTTTGGGGGGCCTTCATGGTTTTTACGTGACCTTCCGCCAGAAAGATACTTAGAGGACGGCTACAAATAATAATTCATATCATCACTCATATGTTTACAGAGAAAATGTAACAGACAATTTCGAAACTCGACTCGATAATTTCTAATTACCTTGAAATTAGCCTAATAACTGAAATTATGTTAACGCAACGTAATATTGTATTCCGAGCAGAAATAACTGAGGCCGGTCGTGGTGGGGTGGGACAGCATCTGACTGTAAACGCGATCGGTTGCGGGTTCGATTCCCACTCGGTAGAGTGATAATATTTAAATTATTTTCACTTCCTTGCTCTGGTAAGAAAAAGAACGGCGTTGAGTTGTACCACTCGTAATGTTGAATTTGATGGAAAGCGAAGTACAGAGTGTATTGACACTAGGTACTTTCTGTCTATCCTGCTATGCGGGATAAAAGCGTGAAGCTTAAAAAAATGACGAATATGCTTGTTCATATGAAATGGTTACGGGTTCAAATTTAACACGAAGAAAAGCCCACACCGCGTATAAAGTAAACAATTGTGAATAGTGAAAAAAGATACTTTTACTAACGAAGTATAAAAATTCTATTTAATAAACATCTATTTAAATTAATATATAAATAAAAAAAAATATTATTTTTTTTAAATTAAAATTAAATATTAAAAATATAAAAATCAATATAACAAACATACATATATGTATGTATATATAATTAAAATTTATACAAATTTCCATACAAAGACAAATTCAAAATATTCGGCGCTATGAGACGGTAGATATTCCGACAAACTACGCTCCCTTTGTCTCTACAGACTAGACGTAGAATTTCGAACACCAACTTGTATCAGATACCGCATAAAGTTGCCAACAATACCATACTTCTGTGAACGCAATATATTCATACAACGAGCCGGCGACTGTGGACGCCCATTTTATTACCACTCTAATAAACCTATGAGTTTCGTCCAAACAAAAGAGAATTTGCAATTTGTACGTAGTTACAGATTAACTATACCTGAGCGCTTGTTAGGGAATTTAGATATTAGGTAATATGAACATAATGTAGGAGGGAAAATATACTTGAGGGAAGAATACGAAGATTTGGAAGTATGGAGATAAGAAAAGTGGAGAGAGAGATAATGAGATAAGCAAAAACATATTTTTTACTCAAATATTGTGGAAAGTTTGAATTCAAATTCAATTACGTTTAATATTTACATATATAAGAAAGCAACCACGTCCACCAGCTAATTTAATTTCACGTAAAATATAGAGTACGGAATATTTTAACACTAGTTTCTCTCCGTCTAAGTGCCTAACACTATGTAAAGCGGAGGGAAAAATACGGCATTTCTAACTCATCTTTACTTTAAAGTGGGTTACAGTGAAGTAATCTAGCAAAAGCATTTTACAAACATTGTATGTACATAAGGCTCCGCGGCCGAGGGCGCCTTACCTCGTCCTAAGTCAACACTAATTGCATAATACTGTTTACTGGTACCGAACCAAAATTCACAAAACTTCACCTCTTGTACGGACTTACTGATATAGTTGAGCAACATCACTATTAGTTTTAAGATTTAGCAAACTAAACTATGGCAAATGTATTCAGTGGTTTTTGTTTTGAATTATTTCTAGTGTTAATTTTGGACGTGAGCCCTTAACTTAGGACGTAAGGCTTACAGGAAATGCAATTTAGTAAAGTAAAAACATCATAGCTTACCACAAACAAAATACTTTTTAAAAAAACGTATAATTTTTTTTTCAAAAATGTTTTCTAATCCTAAGTGTGGAAAAAACTATAAATGCATGCATGCAAAAACTAACAACATAAATAAGATGTAACAAAAACGTATAAGAAGTTCGACGCAGCTATTAGTAGAATGTATGGCTTAGCGGTCAGAGCGCTTGGACGGTAACCAAGAGGCATGGGTTCGAATCCTCCTGCTTTCAAATTTTTATAAGTTTTTTCAAAAATATTTTCTAATCCTAAGTGTGGAATAACACTTTGAAAATAGTAAATATTAAAGATAATAATACTTTTTTTTATTAGCGCATCACCATTTTAAACACTTGGTCACTTGGTCGTAACACGTCAACTGTCAGCAGAGTTACTTAGATTAGATCAGTGGCAACATAATGAAAACTTTTAGAATAAAGTAAATAAAAATATTTTTTTTATTTTAATCTTTCTTTACTATATATATCACTATTTATTAATATGTACCGAAAACCGATGGCCAACGACAACAACAATTCTGAAGGAAAATAACAATGAGTATTGAGTTTTATTTAGCACTTTCTTCGTATCATTTACTATTTATTTTGCCTATAATTTTTATAAATACACATTTTTCCTGAAATATCTAGTGAATGTATATACATATATATATATATATATATATATATATATATATATATATATATATATATATATATATATATATATATATGTATATATACATATATATATATATATATATATATATATATATATGTATATATACATATATATATATATATATATATATATATATATATGTTTAGTATAGAGCAACTACGTTACTGACGGGGTTCCCTCGACCATGTAATCTTTCTTAGTAATTAAACGGGGTAGACTAGGAATTTGAATTGAATTATATGCAATTCGGTAAACATAAAATGTGAAATTCACAGAAGTTATTAAATAAATAAATTATATGATTTTTTTCAAATTAAGTTTAATTGTTTCATACAACGAACGCTTAATTTTTATTATTAATATGTTAAACTATATAATTTATAAAATCACCTTCCGTTAGTTCATTCGCAGAACTTTACTAGTGAATAAAGTAACGTAGTCAGTATTGGTTTAGGATCTTGGGAAAGCTCGGACCATAGTTTTCTCTTTAGGAGTCTGTAATTACAAAGAAGAAGCTCGCGAGTCGACAAGTCTGTAGGGTTTTTTTTGTTGTTGAAAACGCTAATTCTTAGTTATTTCTGACTGAACATTTTTTGCTATATTTATGTAAGAAACGTAATATAATTATATATTAATATTTTTTTAAAAACAAAAAACTCGATATTAAGGATTTATATTTCATATATATATATATATATATATATATATCTGAATTTAACATATACATTTTGGGACAATTAACGCTGTTTTATATTTTACTTTACTGGTTAAGAAGAAATAGATCAACTTGGTCGAAACTGTTTAAGAATCTACTTACAAGCAAAGTCTCAAAGAGGGGGAAAAAGTGAGTGAAGTATCACTTGGTTTTCTTGATCTATTGATTATAGTAAATTATACAGAAAATTTATTGTTTGTATACAGAAGATTAGTCAAAAAAATCATAACCTTATTAAGCTTATTAGCTACACGCAGTCACGTAGACAGAAAGTACCTAGTGTTAAGACACTCCGTACTTTGCTTTCCACTGAATTCGAGACGTTGCGTATTGAGTGGTGGAATCCAGCACCGCACTTTCTCTTGAAAGTGCGGTGTTGTATTCCACCACTGACCAGAGCGAGGAAGTGAAAATAATTTATATATAATCACTCCCTCGAGTGGGAATCGAACCCACCGATCGCGTTTGTAGTCAGGCGCTGTCACTGCGCCACGACCGGCCTCGACTACTTAATTAAATAATTATAAATGTTAAATTTATATTAGACAGTATACATTACAATATTAGGATTAATTTCTCTTACTTATTTATAATTATAAATGATGTAAGTATTTAAGAATTATTAGTATAAAATGACTTTACATAAAATAATATACTCACAAAAGTTATGTGTTAAGTTTTAAATGGAACTATTTTCAACGGATTAATCGCGTATATTCGACAATATACTTTTGAAAACTCATCTTATTGAATACTTCTAGTAAGTAATGTGTGGTCACATCCTGCTGTTGTTGGAATGCCAAAAAATCCAGCATGAGGGTGTTTCACTGTGTGTAATACCGGACGACGCCTACACAAAGATGTTGAGATCTACAAATACACGGTATTGGGTCACACAACATCGAAATACACCTTCTACCATTGACTTGGTAGTGTAGAGGGGATAGGTCCTTGAGCCTGGAGACGCTACCAGATGCCTTCGGCTAGGTCCACGTTACCATGCTGGCCACAGTCACAGGTTCCCTCACTATAGCTCACGGACTTGCCACAAGGAGACACATAAACTGGACCTACTTCGAGGTTCTCGTAGATAAGAGGACGCCTAGGACGTTCGAGCCTCTGGATAGCCCAGATTCCGTAGAAAGCTTGGAACGAGTGCTCACTTCAGCCATAAAGAGCGCGCAGGAGGATGCCGCTCTGCCCAATAAGTCCTGCCGTCTCTTACTCATACCAAAACGCATCTCCGAGCTTATTGTTCGGAATAGGAGGCTACGTAAGAAGTGGCAGGCGACCCGTGATCCGGCGATAAAGGCGAGTTATAATCGCATGGTTGATCGTCTGAAGGAGGAAATGTCCATCTTAGCAGCTGATTCCTGAGAGGAACGCATAGAGTAGGCCTCTATGTACTATCCGTCCCTGCACAAACTATATAGAAGCCTTACCAAGAGGAAACCGCCAGCTCATCCTCTATATAACCCTGAAGGTTCCTTGAGCTATAAAGCAGAGTAGAGAGCCAATATCTTGGCAGATTATTTGGAAACGCATTTCACTCCAAATCCCAGTCAGAAAGAGGAATTACACCGAAAACGGAAAAAGAAGTCTCCAACTTCCTAGAGATCCCTCCATCCCCTATGCTTCCATCGCCATTCTCCACTCTAATCGAAGTAAAGGAGATATTACTAAAACTGAAGACCAAGAAGGCCCCAGGTAGTGATGGTGTCCTCCAACACCTACCTAGAAGAACCGTAGCATTACTTACAAGGCTCTTCAACGCCTTTCTGCACCTGGACCATTTCGTGGTATAGTCGTCTCTTCTGGGTGGCGCTGGTCAGAGCATACCACGGCTCTGACCAGCGCCACTCAGAAGAGAGTACTGGAAACTGCTCAGAACGTCTTTGTCAGATGCGCGTCTCAGGCTCCTTGGTACGTGAGGAATGCGACTCTGCATAGAGACCTCCGAATACAGTGCCTGGACGCGCACATCAAGTCCCTCACAGAAAGGATGTAACGCCGTTCTGACGCCTCAGAGCAGCCGCATCTCCGAGATATCGCACCATGGCACACTAGACCGCCGGAGAGACGCAAGTATCCACGAGATCTTCTCCCCCCTACCGAATCCTGAGCCACTGCCTCGGTCGTCGCTGACGCCTACGTCGCTGATTTCTACGTCGACGATAGCCTAAGCTAGGCCTCCCCTGAGTAATCAGGGGTACCCACATAGATATCCTTACCCCCAGGACTCTGGTCCAACATATCCATCAATGCACCTCACCTCATAAAGAGGTCTACCCATGGACCCACTCATATTAGTGGCGTGAGTGGCGATGGAAGCTACGGTCAGAGGCCTCTGCCCTGGCACCGTTACCCCCCTCCACTAACGATGAACGAGGTCATGATTATTTGTGACTTATAGTCTTGGTACTGTAAAATTTAAAATATACTTGATCAATCCTTAAACGGATTAATACGTATAGTTTTATTTAAAATTTTTAATATGATATTTTCATGGCATCAAAAACGGTAATCTCTTTTCCACATTATGAAAAAGACGTTTAAGATAAATCGCTAAATCTCTTGTAACTGTAAAAAGAACGGATTCACAAATTTAACCGAACTCACATTAGAGCTGGGAGTGAGCTGGAACTCTTTTGTCCGATGTAAGCCATAAATTCGTTAGTACTGACTGCGACGGACTTAGTATACGGTAGTTTTCAACTAAGGCTATTACTATTATATATGTACGAGTAATATTATCTACATACATACTAATGACTAAACTATAGGGAATTGTGGAAAAAATATAATAATAATAATAGAGAATGGTCGTGGGTTCGATTCCCATTCGGAGGAATGTTCATATTTAAACTATTTTTATTTCCTCGCTCTAGTTATGCAAAGCGCGGTGTTGAGTTCCGGAGTAAATTAATAACTTTCATGGATAGATAGATCTTATATGGCATATCATTCATATGTACCTCTAAGAGGTATCGAATATAATCGCGTTATCTTGTTCTCGTGCCAACGGCATTGCTTTCATACTATGAGAATAGTACGATAGACATCATATCTGGAATTCTCGATTGGAAATCAAACGAAAAATAAGAGAAATACCTGTTAAAATAATTGGGAAATGTGAAACGACATTTGGGTATTAATAATAAATGCAATGTCTCGAATTCGATGGAGAGTGAAGTACGGAGTGTCTTGACACTTGGTACTTCCTGTTTACCCCGCTACGTAGGATAAAACTTTGATATCAACAAATAATAATAATATGTTAGCATTAATGAATTTTATAATATTAATTTATAGGTAATTAATTATATTCAAATGTAAATCAATTGCTACATTTATAAATCGCCAAAAAACTTTAAAATATATTTTATACGTAGAAGTAGTTGAAAGAAAAAACAAAAAATATAAAGCATATTTTTTTTCTGTTTGTACATTTTTTCACTCTGAAAATATAAATGGTTAATGTTAAAAATAATTAAAATATAAATGGTTAATGGCCACGGTTAGTGTTGTGAGGTAAACTACGATATAACTCTCTCTCCGCTTACACTTATTAATATATGAAGTTAAAAAAAAAGAAATTATTTTAAAAAAAGTAATATTAACTAATTTTAACGAAATTTCTTATAAGTGAAATATTATTTTTTTCAGTCAAAATGCTTTGTAGGTAGAACATGAAGTACAGAATTTCCTAACAGTACATTGTATACACTATATTCTTACAAGAATACTATATTTTTTAAATGAAACTATTTTAACCGGATTAATCGTGTATATTATGGTATTCGAAAATACATTTTGGATACCTGACGTTTCGAACACTTTACAGTAGTCCGTGGTCACAGGTACAGGTCTAAAATTTATTTTCGAATACCAAAATATACGCGATTAATTCGGTTAAAATAGTTTAATGTAAAATGTATAAAAATCGCGATAATCAAAGATCTTATTAAGAAAACAATAATATTTCTAGAAATTGGTAAGCAGAAACGCAGAACTATACAAATATTTATAAAAGCTTTTCTTTTTTTACCTTCACGCTGTTATCCCGCATAGCAGGGTAGACAGAAAGTACCTAGTGTCAACACACTCCGTACATCGCTTTCCACCGAAATCGCGACATTGCGTGTTGAGTGGTGGATCTCAACGCCGTTTATTATATAATTTAAATATTTTAATTATAATCACTTACCCAAGTGGGGAATAAACCCACAACCGATCGCGTTTACAGTCAGACACTGTCCCACTGCGCCACGACCGGCCTCAAAGAGATTTCCAATATATCTTTATATAAAATATTATGATAATTTTAAATATATATAAACTTTCAATGAGGCTGTAATTCTCATGTGCGAAACGTGTTCGACGTTCCGTGAAATGCATTCAAATAATTGGATTTGTATGAAATACTTATATAAATATTTTACCAGAAGGTAGGAGTAAAACAAATTATTTCTAGAACCTTTTATATTTTGAACAAGTATTCGTTACTATTGTCAATATTAATATCGTCGTTAGTGGGTGTAACCTGTGGGTCATCCGGAAATATGGTTAGGTATTATAAATTATTTTTATTATTTAAATTCACGCTCTATCCCTTTGAGGGTAAGTCAGAGAGGACGGAGAGCTACGCTACGATCTCTGCATATCTCCTTCGTCTCGCCTATAGTAATCATCATGCTTTTTACGTGACCTTCCTTCAGTATCATTGATACTGTGTTCTCGAAGGTCAATGAGGCCTCCTAATTCTGGTGAGATAAAACGCGGCGTTAAGCTGTGTGCAATCAATGATTTTTAGCGGCGTTTAGTGCTGTTTTATGATTGATTTTTATAAAGGAGCTTTCCTTTACTAGCTTATTTCAGCAAATCAGCTAACCGAGTTCGTTACTTTGTTGGTTGATTGGTCGATTGACTTTGTTGGTATATTAATTGATTGTTTAGTTGGTGAGTTGATTTAAATATGAATTTCTGGTTTACTTTATCAATTGACTATTATACGTAAGAATTAATATTTTACATTTAGTATGTTATGACTTATAACCATAAAAGATTCGCCATCAGTTGCTTAGTACTCTAATTTGTAACAACAACCAGTCCCTGTAAGGGTGAATTTCCTTCCTATAGTTTCTTTTACAATAATGACAATACTGATTTTAATTCTACCCTCCTCCCGTCAAAAACGTAATGTATTGAGTGACAGGATCTCGTGTTGCACTTTTCAAACCAAACAAATCAACGTCACGCTGCACGCGGGACTGCGGTATATTTATGTCCCGCCAGACAGATTTCAAAGTCACGTCACTACTGTAATAAATTTCGGTAAAAAACAAAAGTAGAACAATATATTGTTCCTGCATATCTAACGGGAATTCCGACTTACTTAGTTCATCCTCCATATCTTTTTTGTTTTGGGAAACGAAAATCGGTTCTATTTTTTTGTTTATCTATGAAATATGCTTTTATCAGCCATCTTGGATGTAATTAATTTATAGTTTATCTACCATTTTAATTAAATACCCCTTATTTATGGGCTCCTACAGAGCAATTAAATTATATGATTAAAACCGGCCAAGTGTGAGTTGGCCTTTTAGAAAAGAGACTGGTTGGAAAAATTGCGTTTTTTTATGGAAGCCCCTCTTAAAAATGTATTTTATTTTAATTTTATATTTATTTATGTTTTAAGTTACTGTATAAATAAATATTGTGTGAATATTTTAAAAAGCGTATGGTCATTATCAATTTAGTTAGATCATAGAGAGTCTCTATAATCTCCTTTTACAGTTAACTTTACACAAAGAATAAAATAAGAAGAAAATCTAATAAAAATCTGTAAAAAACAATAAAACTTACAATTGTATATAAATACAAATAAATGTTACAACTAGAGCAAGTTTTCCCGTACGAGATCTGCCTCTAATATATCGCTCCAGTAAATACAGAATAGAATAGAATGCCAATAACGTGTTGCGGATATTATACTTCATTGCGGATGTTGGTCAATTTTAGTGGCTTTGAAATACATTTGTTTGTCATTATACAACTGTAGGTTGAATGTGTAGCAAAATTTAGTTAGAGTTCGTCACTTTCAATAATAAATTTTCTCTATACTTTAAATAAAATCTGGAAAGCAAGAAAATCTGTAACTTGAACACTTCGTTATATATATTTTTTATCTGATTTCACGATATTGTCCTATAAACTTTGTAAACTAACTTCTCTTAATAAGTTATAATAAAATCCTTCAGATTTTCTACCAGAATCAAACCCACAACCATATCGTGTATAGTCAGTCTTTTCTCACTATGCCACGATAGTCTCAAAATAAAAAAAAAAACTATAATCGACAGTAATAATATTGATATTTAGAATTACAGTAATATTACTTCAAATATAGCAAGTGCGAGTACAATATGTGTATGTTAACACCTCTAAGATATTAACCTTGCAATTTGCAATCTCTTACGTAGAAAATATAAAGAAATTTTTAAATTAACTTATTAAGTTAAAAAAGATATTAAATTTATTGAATATTTCTTATAAATAATTAAAACTTATTTTTTTATACCTAAAACACAAACAAATCATTTCAAGTAATGTTTTTTTTAACCTAATCCTATTCTCTTCACTTTAAGTTTTATTTAGTATTATTATATTTATATTTTCTGCATAATACTTGGCTTTAAAATAGCTCGAATTACTTCCACTACATTATTTCTACTTACCTTGCAAAAGACCGCAAGAAACACCTAAAATATCGTAATATCTAATCACTACGTACAATTTCAATATATAAAGAGCTTTTATTATAAACTTTGCTTTGTGTTCAATTTATTGCACGTCAATTGCAGTTTCATACTCAAGTCTAGTCTTGTATAAAGACGCTACATGGATGGTTTAAAGGGTAGTAAATAATAAGTTTAAGAGGTGAATTATTCTTTAGTATAGAATACCGTGCATTTTTTTGTTTATTTAAGTAATACATAAATACACAGTAATTGAGTGTGTATGTTCACGCAATAAATAAATTGATTTCTAGTTAATTATTTCAGAAATAATTAAATTTAAATTATAATTTATATTAATAATTTATTCCATACAAAGATAAAATTTCAATTAATTATATTAATATGTTAGCCTTTTTAAAAATAGATATCTGTTCCAGGCAACCAATAATAATAAGCTTACTAACGCAAAAAGTTTTCCAAATTTTCCATTTATTTGTCCATTTAGGTAAGAGCGGAGTTGAGTTCCGCTATTTGTCATGCAATATTCAAAAATCTGAGGACAAAGTGAAGCATTTCAAACATTACGTTCTCTATATCTTTATTAATATATACATGAAATGCGTGAAGCCAATCTTCAAATTGTTTAGTCAGCAAAGCCCATACTGACTACGTACTTGTACACCACGACCCGCGTAAGTAGGTGACCTCTCTATTCACGGTGAACTTCCACACGCTTACATTTAAGTGGGCTTTTGAGCTTTTCACGTAAAAGCTGCAAGCTCTTATTACTTTCCAATTATATGTTTATTATCTGTAGTTTATTTTTTTTTTTTTTTAATATACGGTTACTATTAACATACATTGAGGGTAGTTGTAATTTTGATGAAATGTTTTATGTCTAAAACGGAACTCAAAACCGATTTTTAATTTTTAAAGTCAATATCTATTTATATAAATCGTTTATAAAATATATCTATTGTATAAGGAGTATATATTTTTCATGAAATTTGACTAAAAATACGTGAAATTCAATATTTTATGGAGATTATTTCATATTACATTACTTCAATTTTACTTAAACTAAATGGTTTTTTTGTTACTTTTTACCACAATTTACAAAAGTTAATTTAACAACTTTAAATTATTTTATTTGCTTTGTGGTAGAGTAGGCATTAAGTGAAATAATTTGATTTTTTTAACGTGAGGAAATCACGTTACGGATACCTGCCTGATTGGGGCCTCGGGACAAGTTATGTGGGATCCCAGATTTACCCACTAAAATCTCACGGTGCTCCTTCTCGGCCGTCACTAGCCAGAACCTCGGATACACCCCGATCCTACCGTAAGCCCTGGCAACGGAAATATAGGGGAATACCTAGTACAAAACACTCCGGATTGTCAACTTCACTTTTTACTATAACAAGGAAATGAAAATTTAATTATAATGATTCCAGTAGTAGAAAATTGAACTCGAAACCATCGCACGTACAATAAAACACTGAGCTAAGTGTACCTTACAGAATACACGCTTAAACTAATTCTGTACTAATACAACTCACATATTCACAAGTCTACGAGTCATTGGAAGGAAGGCATAAATTACCAAGTTATAAATCCCTGTCGACAGCCGTAAAAGCCAGTATTAATGCGTATAGCGTTGATTTATGCACCTTACATTACTGACATCGCCCGAGATGAGAAGTGAATTACGAAATATCTATTCAACTGGGAAATAGGAAATTATTGTATTAAGAATTAATATTAAATAAAGTTTACATTAGAAATAAATGAATTTAAAGTTTATTTGAAATATGAAACAAAATAGATTGATTGACATTGTAATGCTGTTGGAATGTGACGTGGTGGTAACGGGTTCAAATCGTACTCGTAGAATTTATAGGGTTTTTTCAGCGTTGCGCGTTTTCTGCGAAGGCTAAGCAAAAAATACGAGGTGAAACTAATATTATGTAAAATAAAAGAAAAATACACATTTAAAGTAAGCAATGTCTTTTGTTAAGAAACAAAAAAAAACAGATTTGGAAATTATTCTTATAAGTAACATAAAACGTAAAATATTGCCGGAGAGTATGTACAAAAATTTCTATACACAAGAAGCAAGTTTTAATAATGTAGCAAAGTTTTAATTAAAGCTCAAGGCGCGTGTAGCCTTTAACCGGCCAAGCGTAGAATAGTTGTAATAAACAAAAAATTTCAAGCATATTGCAAAAGTTGTTGCCTTGAACACGCGTGAACTATAACTTGTTGAATATAATATACGGCTTTCTAGTTACATACATCCATATCATGATATAGTAGAGAAAGAAAGCAAAGTACAGAGTGTCTTGACACTAGGTATTATCTGTCGATCCTGCTATGCGGGATTAAAGCGTGAAACTATAAAAAATTAAGTAGAGGTATATTACTCTGCCATGTATGCGGAAAAATATAGGGAGCTGACAATAAATGACGCCACAAAAAATTCACTTTCCACTTACTGTCCAAATTAGAAACGTTACGCAATGTTTCAAACTTGGTCGATGTAAAAAATAAAATAATATTTATTTTACATATTTTAATTATTACTTAATTTTTTAATACATTTGGAAATACAAAACTATATAAATGATGAATAAAATACAAAATTATAACGTTATGCCATATTCTGATAAGACGTGAGCTTTTTAACACTCAATAGAAGCTTGAAAAAGGCTTTTTTTATAATAGCATATACGAATATTGGACAAAAACTTATAAATTAATACCATGAGTATAATGAAAGAATAAATTTAATATTTTATAACTTTATTTAAAAGCTCATTTAAAAGCTTTACAATCGAAAATTTGTCATCACTAACAAGATGCAATCAGAATGAACTGAAAAATCGGAAATATGATTTAAAATGTCGATAGCCGCGCGATTTCATAGTAAATGGCGAATAAAAGAAGTAATTATGATTTAATTATTCATCACTATGCAACATCGCCGTAAACGTAATTATAACTTAGTGACAAATTACTACGTTCTCTCTTTAATTGTCGAAATTAAAAAAAAACGTATAAAAATTTGAACGTATGAAAATATCTGTAGTGAGATGCTAATAACGTAAATAAGTTGTAACAAAGGTATAAGAATTTCAACACAGCTGGTAGTAGAATAAAAGGCTCAGTGATTACAGCACTTAGACGGTTTCGAAGAGGTGCAGGTTCGAATCTTGCTGCGTTCAAATATTTGTAGGGTTTTTTTAAATGTTATCTAATCCTAAGTGTGGAATAACACTTTAAATGTAGTAAAATACTACACTCTTTTGTCTAAGTTCTAGCTTCTGCATTTCACAGGTGAAAAGAGTTTGTGTAGTGTTGAAACTAATTAGTTACTAGAAGTTAATTATCAATTAAATTTATGGGTATAAAGATGAAGATGATGTTATTTTAATCGTATTTTCATACATACACAAAAATACTAACAAGGCTCTTCTTTTTTACCTAATATATTAAGTTTAAAGATTTATTATTTATTTTTACTCTGAAGCTAATATTATATTCAAACCGTAATAAAAATATTTTAAAATAATAATTAGAAATTTTTCACCTACATTGAACCTATAACTGTCTTAAAATATCTTAATAGCGACTAATTAACACCTTATTACACTCCAAACCATATAGATATCAAAGGAATCGATACCTCGCTACGCCGTAGATCCCGCGGGAGCCACAGCGTAGCTACGTACGTCTACGCCAGCAATTTACGTGCTACGAAATAACGTTTGTAGAGTTTCATGAAATTCAGTTCGTGTTCCACGATTGCAATTTTTATTCTGTTATAACATCAAAGGATTTGTTTTTACCTAACTTTGTAGAAAGGATGATTTTGAATTTCCTTATACGGAAAAGTAGGTTTAGTTCATTTTTAAAACTTTTACTTCCTTTTGAAAGTTTTACTTTTAACATTTATTAGATACAAGAAAAAACTAAGAAAAAAAACGATAACGATCTATCATTGGGGTTTTACTTACTTAACAGTACAGCCTATCTTATACGTTTAAAGTCATTTACTTGTCTCAACGTCTTGTCACTACATTCCTATTTATATAATTTACTTTATATCTATAAAACTTTAATTTATATCTTTATTTTATAAAAGATACTATAAAAAGCCTATGATAAAAACAAAAAAAAATATCCATCACATTTATATGACTTTGACAGATTTTAAATTCGTGTCGCAGCGTCTGACTCTACAATTTCCAGAAAATTAAATATATCAGAGAACAAGTTGAAAAAATTCTATTAAATATACGAAATTCAGTTAATCAAAAGAGAAATATGTCGCTGTACCGAGAATAAAATATGAAATTGAAAAGTTTGAAATATATTAAAATCTATAAAATTATTTTTTATAAGTAGTGGAACCATGCAATTTTCCATTTAACAGCCCTCATCCTCGGTCACGTCGCCCAGTTAAATTCTCTGCATAATGTAGCGCTATTTACATGCGTGGAAGGAACGAGGCCCCGCTTTGGCTGCATCTGCTTTTTTATTTTTATCAAATTTCACATTGTAATTGAAATTAAAATATTTAGGTTACTTTTAAAAACCGTCTCAGAAGCGCAGTTGAAAATCTCGCTGCGTGTTTTAGAAATATGTTCATGTTCTAAGTATGGAATAATATTTTTAAAAATATATATTTTAATATTCAAAAAATACCCAAATCGTTTTTTTTGCCGTTCTATAAAGATAGCGTCAACTGTATTTGAGCCCAAAAACAATACGTTTATTAACAAATAATTTTAAGTGTCATAATGAGACGCCAAAAACACAAATGCCACAATATTACATAGTTCAGAACTAAAATGTGTGAATACAAACAGAATATGGAACATTATTTCACTTTAATCTAAACACATACTCTACCTTATATTTACAACTCTGTATGTGTTTTAAAAATAATTACAAAATAATTTTTGTTTCTCTTTCTAGTTATTTTTATTCTAAAATTTTATATTCCATTCAATTACTTTGTAAGTTAAAACAAGTATATAAAATTAATTATCTTTTTAAATTGAAACAACGAGGGTATATTTTAATAATAAAACTATGTATTTATTTATTTTGGTAACATCGCCTGTGAGACAGCGCATACTGGTTACCACTACTGGTTGAAGATTCAATTGTAGAAATTATCAAATTTAAATTATTTTTATATTTTGCTCTAGTATAAATGTACACAGTGTTGAGTTCCGCCATTCAATAGGTGATACGTAAAGCTGTTATTTTTTTTATTTTCACGTAACCCAAGTACTGTGTAAAAGCATAGAGTTCAATTAGTGATTACTCACTAAATATTTTAACCACTGTTAATGCTATTTTTCTATATTTAAAACAAACGAGTTTCTCAATGTATATGAAGTAACATTTCATTAACTTTAATGCGTTAAAAGAATCTTACTACTACACATTGAAATCTAATAACCCCGGTCACTACTCCGAAATGTTTAAAGTTCTGCTCTGAATTTTCGTTTTATCTCTTGGATATGAAACTGGCGTGAATCCAAATAGTCAGGAAACACCTCGTCTAACTGTTTACTAGTTGGTTAATCATAATTGTACGATATATTTAAACATTTGTATAATATGATTATATTTAAATTTAATAACAACATACGTTATAAATTTGTCATCACGTATTTTTCGGACTTTATGGGTGACTTAGTGGTCTTCTATGTATTCTACTGTCTTATCATTTTAAACTGTTTCTTTGTACGATAGCATTGCTAGTTGAAGAAATTCTACTTGCACTTAAGTCAACGAATTATTATATATTATGAAGAAATCATCTTTTCATCGTCAAGGCTCATTACGTTAGACTGTAATAATTTCCTTTAAAATTTATACAGAATCATTTTAATAAAGGCAGAATTTACCTTTTGTGTGTGTATATAATTTGAAGCTACTATATATCAAGCTATCAAAGGAGTGTCTTGACACTATGTTGTCTCCCACCACTTATTTAGGTAGAGATCGCATTTATTTATATTATAGAGAGAGAGCAACGTCATGCCCGTTTCATATAGCGCCAGATTTTATACAACTAAGCCTAGGGAATGAAACTGTTTTCGAATTTGAAAACTTTGTTTGAAGCGAAAAATTTGTTGGAGCACTATTTTATATATAAAAAAATTCCACATACATTTCGTACGTGAGAATCACAAAATTTGAAATTTGTTATTTTTTTTTAGCTTCACGCATTTATCCCGCACAGCAGGATAGACAGAGAGTACTTAGTGTCAAGACACTCCGTACTCCTCTTTCCACCGAATCCGCGACATTGCGTGTTGAGTGGTGGGACTCAATGCCGCTTTTTGTCTTTACCACAGCGAGGAATTTAAAATAATGTAAATATAATTCCTCCCCTGAGTGGGATTCGAACCCAAAACAGATCGCGTTTCAACATGCCTCATTATATTTTTTCTTTTACCTAAATTTTTACATCAATATATAATAATAAAAAATCTTAAAACAATATGATTTTCAAATGTTTAACATTTCTCAAATGTTTCAAGAATTTTTTATATGAAAAGTATTACTGAGGAGTTGGTAAAATGTCAGGATTTTATCCTTGTTGTCTTGAGATCACGTAAAGCCGACATTTTCGCCGCCTAATGTATTTCCGGTTGTGTCAGATTTTTGTCGAATTATATGAGACTCGGAGTATAAAAGATTCATTATTTTTGTATACATTTTTAAAATAAAAAAATAGGAAAACGCATAAAAAATTAATTAAAACAGATTTTGAACCCATGTTGGGAAAATCATTCAAGTATTAGTTTTTCCGTTCTCAGCATCTTTGTAGTAAAATATTCGTAAAATTCCTAAGATTATTTCTCAGATGTAATTCATTTCCATTTAATTAAATATATTAAAAATATTTTGTTTATAGTTACAACTAAAAGCTTTTACCGTAATAATTTGTGATGTTTGTAAGTTAGGTAAAAAATTTAAAGCTTTGAGTGTCAATAAATGAGCATTACACTATATCCTCTATAGTGAGATAGTCAGAGGCGACCTGGTGTCACGACATCTTGTCTATACTATCCTAAATTGCCTATTGAGTGGCGTACTCAATAAAGAATTATCAATCATTTGAATCAAGCAATATAATAACAAATTCTGCAAAGAATTTAATGTACATTAAAAAACAACTTTTATTCAATAAAAAGAATTTAATAAACAATATTGTAATTGCATTTAATTTTAGGTTTTCCCTCGAACGCTCGCTCTGCATATGAAGCTGGCAGAACTCCAAACAGTTGGTAAACACCTCGTTTATCTGCTTACAAGTTGCCTTTGCGTAATTATCTGATAGCCGTTTCTAACTTGGACGTAACAACTTTATGATACGATACCATTTGCTGACAGGATGACTTTTATGATTAGTTATTTTATATTATCATACATATACACATATATATATATATATATATATATATATATATATATATATATATATATATATATATATATATATATATATATATATTGCAGTGGGATAGCGTCTGACTGTAAACGTGATAGGTTGTGGGTTCAATCTTCACTCGGGGGAGTGATTATATTTAATTTTTTTTTCACTTCCTCGCTCTGGTAAGACAAAGTGTGCTGTTGAGTTCCACCACATAACACGCAATATCTAGAATTCGGTGGAAAGCGAAGTATGGAGTATCTTGAAGCTAGGTTTGACTTTTTGTCTACCCTGCGGGAACATTAAAAAAAGAAACATATATGTATATATAAAACGTGATAGTTTAAGTGAGTATTAAGGCCTTTTTAAAAGAATAAATTATGTTTTATTTAATTTTTAAATAAATATAACAATTTTTAATTAATTTTATCGTTAATAAACTACTGTAAATCTAATTATAGTACTATCTAGTTTTAATACTTCTTTTTGAATTTTCGAATATCAAAATATACGCAATTAAACCGTTTAAAATATTTTAAAATCTTATATATCGTACAAAAATTTGAATTTCCATATAAGAATTCAATACTACTGAATTTGTATTATACGTTTCAGCGTTTGATAGAAAAATTGTATTTAAATTATCTTAATATAAAAATAAGCTCTGTTAAAATAAAATGCGGCGTTGATTTCCATAGTGTATGATGCAGAAATCATTATAAGATTATAATGTTTTTGGAACATAGGCTTAGTTAGACACTATCAACGTGTATTAGGACCATTGCACAGCAAATGCAATGATAATTATTGATCCTCTGTTAATTTCTATTCCGACAAACATTGTTTCCTATTTAATTTGACAGAGTCCGGCGTTAAGTTATGTAAATTAAAACACCTCAACTTTACTTATGATAGAATATAAAAATAAGACAGTAAAATTATTTATAACAAATTCCAATTTAAAAATGCGTATCGTCGTTAAAATCATACAATTACATTAATTAAACGGTGAGGTGGAACATGCGAGGAGCGTCATAATGAAGTCCGCTCGTTAGGTTAATTGACGTTTCAGAGACGGGCGTTGGTAGAGCACTGTAATATACATGATTAATATCTATTATTTATATTTTTAAAATAAACATTGTCTTTTCATTACGTGAATATCATTTGTAAACGTTTTGTTTACAGGGAGTGTTCCTACATACTTTCCGCGTTAGCGGGGTACATAGACAGAGCCAAGCGCCATATGCTCCGCTCTATGTATGCTCCTTACGCCTCGTTCACAGCCATGAAACTCTTTATATGTACATACCCTTTATCTTCATACTTTTACCTGATTTTCATCCTGTATCACTTATTGTGTTCATAAAGGTCAACGAAGGTCATGCTCTACCCAGTACTGTCTTCTTATCTTTTTTTATAATGATATCGATATAATTCAAGTAAAATTCAAATTTTTATATAATATAAAAATATTTTCCTTACTCTCACTGCATATATAACATTGTAAAAGTACTATCTGCTTTGAAAAGGCTCGGCGTTTAGTTGCGCCACTCAACCCGCATAATCTCAAGTTTACTATCCTGCTAAGTGGGGTTTAAGCATCACGCTGTATAAAACAGATACTCAGTATATAAACGTTTAATTTTTTCTTAGAGTCACGCTCTTTATCCAGCATAACAGGTTAGACACAAAGTACCCAGTACACTCCGTACTTCACTTTCCACCGAATTCGAGACATTGCGTGTTGAGTGATGGGACTTAACGCCGCTCTTTGTCTTTAGTGGCGATCGAACCCACAACCGATCGCGTTTACAGACAGACGCTATCACACTGCGCTTCGATCGGCCTCAAACGTTTAATGTATATCGATAAAATGTACCAACACTTTGTTTTTTGATGTCAGTGTATTTAAATTTTTTCAATTAGTCATACATATTCATTGTTCTTTCCTCTTTATAAATAGAGGCACTAAAACGGTACAACAGCTTACCCGCGGCTCATGCAAATCACGTTTATTCACGTTACACACGCATTCGTACAACCGAGCGACTGTTTGTAAACATGAGGCTTATATTTTGCGGAAGTTACCATTTTTATTTACTTCCGGTGTTTTTGTTTTTTTTTTTCAGAAGTATTATGAGCCGGTCTAGTTTTTGATGACTACGAACTACATTTTGACTTTGATGAATTTTCGGTGTGCCGGAAGTAAAGAATATTTTGCGTTAAGAAACAACACGTAAAATATATATAATCTAACCGTCGGATAGGGATCGAACCAACGACCAGGCTTTAATGTATTGTTATACGCCACAAGTAGACAAAAAGTACCTAATGTTAAGACACTCCATACTTCGCTTCGCTTTCCACAGAATTCGAGGTATTGCGTTTTGAGTGGTGGTACTCAACATCGTAGCTTCTCTTACCAGAGCAAAGAAGTGAAAATAATTTAAATATAATCATTCTCCCAAGTGGGAATCGAATCCACAACCCATAGCGTCAGACGATGTTACACTGCGCTTCGACCGCCCCCAATGCCACATATATATATATCAATTACTATTATATAAAAATATATTTTATCTGTTTATCGCAAAGAAAAAGTATATAGAAACAAAAACAAAAAAAATAATATTATTATAGCTATTTCATATATAAAAATAAGATATTCAATTTCAAGCCTTATAACTGGTAAAGCGAAGAGAAAGAATCTATCTGTGTCAAGACTGAGAATAAGTGTATCTTAATAAGATCTTTGATTTTCACGATATTTATACATTTTAAATAAAACTATTTTAAACGGATTAATCACGTATATTTTGGTATTCGAAAACACATGTTCGAAAACCTGACGTTTCGAACACCTTACAGTAGTCCGTGGTCACAGGTAGGTACTCTACCAAAATATACGCGATTAATCCGGTTATATTAGTATCATTTAAAATGTATCTAAAGCATTACAATAATAGAAGGTAAATATTGACTGTAGTTTGTTCTTAAAATTATTATATAGAAGTAGAAGAAGTAAAGTAGTTTTAAATTTATTAACGATTTCAATAAAATCTTTGAAAACATTGTAATGATGTCCTTTTATATTTGTATATAATGTTGAAACGCTGAAAAGTGGAAGCAAATCTATTAAAAAGCTGAAAAGGGAAATAAATATATAATTATATGAAAAATAATATTTTTTTCTCTTTTTGGTATATAACACAGCAACTGAATACAAATGCAATCGGTTGTAGGTTCGAGTCTTATTCGCAAGAATGATAATATATAAAAGGTTTTGTTATTTCTTCAATTACTTCGTTAATTCGACATTTATTTTTGGTAAAAAAATGGTAAGAAAGGGCATGTGTCTGCGACTTTAACATCTGTGGATCTTTATTTTATAGGTCTAAATTAAAAATGCCATAAGTTATCTTATAATATCAGCTATCTGCCCATAAATACCATTAAAATCAGACCAGCTGTTCCACAGATTAGCCAGAACAAACAGATAGACAGAAAGACTAAAGTTGTAAAAATGTTATTTAAATATATCCACCGTGTGTATACAAGCATTTAAACATTAAAATTAATAAAAAATAATTTATTTATATAAATAATGTATGAAAAATTACTTTCGAGATATTTTTAATAAAAATATATTGTTTTTGATTGGGATTTAAATCATTTAAAAAATAAAATAAACATAACACTCATTTTAATGTCTTTGTTATACACTTTTGTATAAAATAACATAATATAAGAGTTAAAAAAATATAATTTTCCAACATGAGAAAATTTTTCTTGATATTGAAAACAACTCTGATATATTATAAATGAAAGTTTTTCAATAAATCCGTTAGTACTCGTACAGTTAAGCATTAAGTGATTGGAATCCATTGACGTTTTATTTGTGACGTCCCTTTTCTTTTCAGATTAATTTACAAATGCGAATATTTCATTTCCATTGAAATATTTTGAAGCTGAAATATACATCTCTCTGTGATCTGTGCTTTATACTGTATACATTATGTATAAGTTCTGTATACATTCTGTATATATTCTGTATACAGCATATAGCAGAGAAATGTTGTGTTAGGATACACTGTTTTCTAATTTGCTCTCATTTTAAGGATATTTCATATTGAATGTTAGAACTAAGCCCTGTAATTTGTCTAAAACTAAAGGGATTTTTTTATATATTAATTCAACAAATTTATATTTAAAAAAATAATATATTATGAATATAAATATAAGATGAGTGATGAAAGAACGTTTAAAAAAAATAACAAAGGTGAACGGTAAAGAGGACGAGGGATCCCTGCCTTGGCTGACCTTCGAGAACACAGTATCAATGATGCTGGCGGAGGTTCACGCAAAAGTATGAGGATCCCACGAGGAGCATGTATGAAGAGGTTATTGACTGTGAACGAGGTGAACGTCCTCTCTGTGAATCTAAAAAGAAAATGTTAAAAGAATTTATATAAAATAATCAATCAATTTGTTACCAAAAAATTGTTTTTCATAAAGAAAATTTTCTTAATATAAAAAATACAATTTTTCATTCAATCTAAGTTTGAAAGTTCTTTTAATCACAGCTCCTGTCACGCGCACGATGTCATGTTAGATGCTCTGCGAAGAAAAGGAGGATTTATTATATGTTGTATTACTCAAATAACTTTATTATTTATACATATGACTAGCGTATCACAGTGGCATGGCGTATGACTGTTAACTCGATAGACAGAGTTTCATTCGCACTCGCTAAATTTTCTATTTATTCCCTCTGTTAAAAAAGTGCGGCGTTTAGCTCCATTTATTAGTTAAGCAGCTAGCTATTTCAAATTAGTGCAGAAAGTAGAGAAATATTTTCAATCTAGACTATCTGAACTGAGCTATGCGAGCAAAGATGTGAAGCTAAACCTATACCTAATATAAACTTAATAGAAAAAATATTGCTGTCAAATCGCAGTTCACAGAATCCCGGGATTCGCGAGATAAATCTCGAACTCCGCGGGATATTACTGAGCGTCTCGCTTTACTATCGGGACGGTCGTGTCTCTTTACTTTTTCTCTATTTGTTCAGATAAAATATAGTTTGATTTGTAAAGTTTATTTTAGAAAAAAATGTCTGTACGATTTTTCTAAATGTTTGAGTGTGTTTGTTTAAAATAAACATATGTATAAATAGCATAAAGTGTACAAATAGAAGATATTTTGGAATATTTTAACAATTTTCATTTTAATTTTTTGGTCCAGCTTTGATTTAAATTTTGAGTATAATCGTACCTTGACTGGAATCGAATCCACAACCCACAACCATAATCGAACAAGGTTCCACTACACCATAATTTTCTTGAATTGAAACTATTTGAACGGTTGAAAATAAGAAAAAAAATATCGTTCAAGTCCATCTAAGTGGAATAGAAGCGGCGCGGCGTTCGGTTGAAACCTATTGAGTGATCAAGATTGATAGAGCGCTCCTGAGCGCCATACATCTTGTAATAATCCATTGAGGCATTGCTTTAGTCTGATGAAGTGCGGTTTTGGAAATTGGATTGAGTTAAATTGAATAACAGTATACGAATTCAATTTGAAATATAAACTATTGCAGATGAATAGAAAGAAATAACATTGAAAATCCTTTAGAAATTTAAAATATTAAAATTTAAATACAAATTTACATATGTTTTAAGTCTCAATATTTAATAAACAAATTTGTATAGAACATGTATAATATACATTTTTACATTTAAAAGTAACATATATTTTAAAAATTCATTCAAAATTAAAACTGTTGCTTTTGAAAAACGCGGTATTAAATATTGCCACCTACTGTACATTTTGAAAAAAGTTGGAAATGGGTAACAGTAATATTAGGCTGTACTAACAAATTTAATACGTATCATTTTTTGGCTAAATTATTAATTTTAAACATTTATATTTAGGACTGTTTTTCGATAAATATTAGAACTCTATCACAAAACGCGCGTTATAAGCTTAACAGTTTTATATTTAGAACACTAATATTATATTACTTTTTAATTAATTGTTTTACATTAAATATTATTAGAGAAGCTAATCTTAAACACAATCAAGTAAAACTTTTAGTATTTTATTAATTTAATTGCAAATTACATTCTTTTTCCAGTTCCCTGTTCTATGACATGTAGAGTCAATCAATAGTCACAGCTCTATCTGATGATTAGTCGTATCCGCTATTTACTGCCGCTCCCTAACGGTGTGGTATGGTGATACTTGCAGTAATTGCTTTGTAGAGCCATACCAGCTAGTAGTTTAAAGAATATGGGTTTTATTTACACAAGGGCTGCAGATTCATTTCCCAGTTGAGAGAAAAAACATATTAGAAAAAATACTTTATGCCAACAATCTTGTTTGTGTGAAGTTTATATTCCACGTATCGTTTTTGCGTACTTTATATTCTGTGGGGTATCATTTTTATAAATCACTCATTGGTACAGCACTATGAAATAAGAGAAATGCTAAATGAAATTCCATTAATTTATTTAAAAAAATGTACATTTTGTGGGCTATTGCTTGAAAATATATAAATAATATTTAATAAATATAATACCTATTGCAAAGTGTCTTAAGAAATAAGACAAAGAGTGGCGTTGTCTCGCAAATCTCGCGTAAGCTGCTTTTCGTCAGGGGCCGTCGCTCTCATTACCGTAATAGCATTTTGTTGGACGTCGCGTCGCATCGCGTCGGCTGGCATCGCTAAGGTGACAACTTTGGGGGTTAACTGGAATTATCTTATACAAAGACTTGTTTAAATCACTACTATTATTTTTTTTTACCTTCATGCTTTTATCCATAGCAAGTATACTATTTATAGCTTTGTCTTGAATGTACTTCCTGTCTAGGGTAGACAGGAAGTACACTCAAGACACTCCGTATTTAAACTTTCTGCCAAGTTATATAATATTGCATATTGAGTAATGGAACTCAACGCTGCGCTTTATTTTTGAGAACTTTTACCAGAGCGAGGAAAATGGAAACAATTTAAAAATAATGATTTCCCCGAATAAGTATTGAACTCATTGATCGCGGTTACCGACAGACGCTGTCCCGGTCTTCGTTATTACATTAAATGCCTAACCATTAATTTTAATTACAAGTATTTTTTCTGCTATAAAAATAATAAAAGAGGGATATAAGGTAAAACTCTACATAGCGTTCTGTCTTGCATTGTATAATAAGAGAAGAAATTTCAGTAACATATAATCATATCTATACGCGATTTTCATAAGTATGGAGCCAAGAATTAAAGTTTTATTTGGCTAGGTTCAGGTTAGAAGAATTACCACACGTTTGTTACTTTATGTAAAAGTAAAATCTACAACCATCACATCTAGTTTGAATTGGAAATAATTTATATGTTTTAACTTAATTTCTACATAGATCTAGATAGTTCTGAAAAAACTGTTCCTAAAATGTTATATAATACTATATTTTTTCTATATTCAATCCTTTACTAAGCTGAGACCTGTCTCAGCTCGTCAGCTTCCTGAAGCTGACGTGGCATAAGATGAATCATTATACAAGTGGAAGTAAAAGTGCGATTATTCGATTTGTCAAGAAACGATAGCGACCGGACTGAGCGATGGCTGAGACGTGCGCCGCTAACGAGATGTAGACTGTAGAGGTCTCTTTATATTTTACGATATTATATGGAACATTTTTTATAACATATAACAAATAAATTGTCACTTGAAATACAGATTATATTGAAAATAAACTGTATCAGATATTGGAATGATACAAATTTTGAATTTTAATAATAAGTTGGCAATAGTCAATATAAATAGGGCACTTGTAATTAAAAAGACAAAGCGCAGCGTTGGGTTCCGCTGCTTCATATGAAATAATCGTATTTAAATCAAAAGCCGGAGCGGAATATTTTGACTCTAGATTCTGTTTGATCATTGGAATGGAATGCTATATGGGCGGAGAAAATAATAAAAAGTGCGCAAAGCTTTTATTTAAAACTTTTTTTTAGATTTACTCGCCGAAATATGAGAAAAAATATGTTAAAATTTGAAAATATTTTCTAAAAATGTATAAAAAATATCTAAATTTGGATAGTAAAGTATAAAACATTTCAAAGGAAGCATTTGTGCTCCAGCAGATACTTGTAACCAGCTCTGTATCGGCAACACGTGACTGTAACAATGAAAAAATCATCCTCAACCTCGGAAACTTGAGCAAAGACTTTTTTCAACTTGGAAGAATTTCAGTCTAGACCAGATATTTGATAGTCTCAGAGGCTAACCAGTGTTAGGAGTTTTTATTAACTAAAACTTTTAATTAGTAGTGGACTTTGCATGCTTATATTATTTTCAACTAAAATTTAAAGAAGTTTTGCTTTAACAGCTTAAAGTTTTTTCTACATAGCAGAGAAGGAAAGTTATACTAGTGTCCGTCTCCATTTTTACCCATATAGACATTACGTGTTGGGTATCATCGTTTGGGCATCAAAGCAAATAAAATTAACGGAAATAAAAAAAAATCTTTCGAACGGGAACTAAAATCAGAATTATCACGTGTCGCCCTTACATACTTTTTCCTCATAGCATGTAGCCAGAGCGAACTTGCTCTTAAATATTTCATTCTTAAATATCATATAATTATCTTCGCAAGTTCTTTTCAAACATTAAATTAAAGATATATTTTCCGCACACATCATTATATATCAAAAAATATTTAAAAATAAATGTACTAAATAACGTTTATTCAACAATATTGATACTAGCATGATTGTCAAAATAAATACACATTCGCTATAAGTTCTCTATATCAAAACAAGAAAGCATAATACGATAACGTTCATTGCGTTTATTGTTCTGTGACGTCTCCATGAAACCGAAACAACGGGGGAAATACATATTTATACACTCGGATACCGAACATATCAACCGCTTAGGCTTTGTACAGACTGTATATATATATATATATATATATATATATATATATATATATATATATGCGTTCAGTTGATGGCCGTTGGAGCAGACGAGTCCTGGAGTGGAGACCGCGTCTTGGCAAACGTAGTGTAGGACGCCCTCTGGCCCGCTGGACTGACGACATACGCAATGTTGCCGGAGCAGGCTGGATGAGGGTTGCGGAGGACCGGGATGTTTGGCGCAAACTTGGGGAGGCCTATGTCCAGCAGTGGACTGCAATTGGCTGACGATACGATACGATATATTTATATATATATATATATATATATATATATGTATATATATATATACATATATATATATATATATATATATATATATATATATTGAACTTTGAGACAAGAAAACTTAGTGAATGTTGACCTTTTCTTTTATTTCCTAACAGACTTGGGATATTGAAAATGATTTTTGGAAATTTATTAAAATAATTTAGTAAAATAATATATTGAGAAAGTGAGTGACAAGTGGCCAAGTCCAGACGTAAGTGATTAAGATATTAGTATAGTTTCAGATTATTTTTTTTAAATAGTAGACAGGGTGCTTTCGAGGTACACGCTTGGTGGTTGAGAAAATGATTATATTTAATTTTTTTTTATATTTTTCCTACTCTAGTAAGCTAATTTACTAATGTAGACCGTAGATTGTATAAAATATATTGTTAAAAGAATAGTTTCGTGTGAACACACCCTTATACATTTCTACAAACAAAGTAGACGCGGTTTTTCATAAGTCACTCTGAATATATGACCGAGCGTCTCTACCGCGGTGAGATAGTGCTCGTGAAAAATGTATTAACGTGACCATTCCATATTGTTTTTTCTTTCTTAATATTTGATATTACCATTTTATTTATTTACCTTTTTTTATATAATTGTCGGAGGATTAGCTAAGGGTAAATAAATAAGAATAACAAGATACACGCCGCGGTACAGTACACTATCAGATTACACATGTGATAGAAGTGGATTCGAATTCCAATGGGGAGTGATTTCTTATAATCGCTCAAACAATGACTTAAATATAATGCAATCTTTGATCATTTCGTCATTTTCGCTCTACCAAGGACTATTATAAAGTGTTCATTATACGAAAACATACTCGATTAATCCGTTTGAAATTATTTTATTTAAAACATAATTATAATCATTGCTAGTGTAAATGGAACCTTAAAAAACACTACAGCACTACCTCACAAGGGCAAAAAAATTAAGTTAATTATGAAACAATAATCTTCTATTTTATTATAAGAAATTATATTTAGTGTATATTTTATTATTTCTCTTTATAATTTGATAACAGAGTCAAAGACTCGGCGTTCCTCTCGCAATAAATTCACACAAAACCTTTATAACTTCGTAAGCCATTCCAAATTTATGCGCTTGTTTATTGAAAGTACTTTATAATTAAATTAGGAAATCTCTTTTAAATATTGCCTTTTGTGAAACGAAATTAATTTACTCAATATTAAATAACTAAATGTAGATAATAATGAGTTTTAGCCTCTGAGGTTCAGATGTTGAGGTCGTGCGTTCAATTCCTGGGAAAATTGTTATTTGTAAGAAAACAATCGGCTAACTATAGTGTTGTTACAATTAATATATTTAAAATAGACAATCTTTACTTTACGTATGCTTTATTTGCTTCGAAATGAATAGTATGTTTTTATAGTATCGGAGATACTGGAGGAAAGTCACTTAAAAAGCATGAAGACCCTCCGAAGGGCATGTATGAAGAGGATAATGAGTGTGGACGAGGCGAAAGAGGTATGCAGGGAACGTAGCGTTTGGCGCTCCGTTCCCTCTGACTCTGACTACCGCGCAGGGGGTAAAGCGTGAAACTAAAAAAAATATCATGTTTATCTATTTTTAAAGAGTTATTCCATACTTAGTATTAATAATTACATATTATATTGAATTTTTTTTAACAGAATCTACCTGCCTTACAACACAAATAGCAAATCAGTCCGATAGGTAGAGAAAATAGGTCCAATCGAGTTAAAGAAATTTCGATATATGAAGAATTTTGACTTATACGGACTTTAATTCGACATAAAGAGGTTGAATGGTGACAAATATACTTTTATTGTATGCCATATTCATATTTAGTTGAGTCAGCGAACTTTATATCTAACCAAACAAAGAAAATAAAACCTAAAATTATTCTAAATCGTGACAGATTTGCACACACTGCTGCACAGTGGGGCAGCTTATGACTGTAAACGCGACCGGTTGTGAATTTGATCCCCAATTTTCACTTCCATGCTTTGGTAAGACAAAGCGCAGCCTTTCAGTTTCGCCACTCAACACGCAATGGCTACAATTCGGTGGAAAATGGAATACGGAGTGCCTTAACACTACCTACTTGTTGTCTACCCTGCTATCAGGGTAAAAGTGTGAAGCTAAAAAAAAATTATTATTCTAAAATTATACACGCAATAATTTTTAAGAGCACGAGTTTTGAGAATTGTATAATCTCATTTATAGAGGTTTTTAACGTGTCGATATTCGACTTAACAAGGTTCTACTGTACATATGAGCGAGTAACGTTAGAATTTCACATATTCAAAGAGATGCTCTATGCAGCGTTTGAGCGATTTGTATGCTAAATGTAAGCTTAAAATAAATTAAATAAATAAATAAGGTATCTCGTTTTAATTTAAACTGTTTTAAACGGATTAATAGACATATATTTTGGTATTCGAAAATTTATTTTTGGAAACCTGACGTTTTGGAACACTTTATAGTAGTCCATGGTCACCACCGTGGTAGACCAAAATATACGCGATTAATCCGTTTAAAACAGTTTCATTTATAATGTGTTAAATTAGCGAAAATCAAAGATTTTCAATTACTGCTCATTACTAATTTTTATTAACGTTGTCTCTATATGAACAAAAAAAAGTTTTCCGAATTAAAACATCGTGTTTCAAATATAAGGAAAATTTGTTTTTAATAATTTGCTCGAAGCAAATTATGATTTACATATCTAATTTCAATTGTTTCCCTGAAAATTATTTATTTTATTATTATTAATAGCAAATCTAGCGAGTGGTTGTGGATTCGATTCCGATTCGGTTAGAGTAATGATTATATTTAGAACATTTTTGAAAAATATCTATACATATTTGGGATTCGAACCCACGCGTCGCGGAAACCGTCTGGATCTTGTTTTCTAATCTTAAATGTGGGATACATTTAAAAAAAAAATAGTAAATGATTATATTTAATTTATTTTTATTTTGCTAATCTGATATTTAATACGCGCTTTTCTTCAAGCAGTAAGCAAATGGAGAAGGAAATGTTTGGACGCTAGGTACGAGGCTTCCGCATGTTTATAAATTAGAATGAATATTTTCTCTGTAATAGATGAAATCTAGACCTTTACACGTTTACTAGAAGAATTACTTCTTAGATTTTCCCTCTATTTTTATAAAAACAAGTGAATTCCATTGAAATCTTCTTTGCCATTCTGAGATCATTTCAATAATTTCCAGCAGATTTTATAATAATAAAGTCTAATAAAAAGTTAGATGGGTCGTTTTGTATTCATGAAGTGTTCGCAAATTGATTTTGATCCGCATCAGGCGGCTTACGTTTTTATATCTGTCATATAAAATTGTTTAAATTTATTTAATTTTACTATCTTTTGTTGTTTATTTGAGTTTTCAAAAGATTTTTTTTTCTACCCTTTATATGATTCTCGTTACACGTACATACATTTATTTTTCACAATGAATAATTATTTTTAGCTTCACGCTTTTATCGCGCTTAACAGGGTAGACAGAAGCAAGAGCGATCAAATGATAATAATTTAATTATAATTACTCCCCCAAGTGGATATCGAACCCACAACCAATCGCGTTTAGAGTCAAACGCTGTCCCACTGGTCTGACCGGCCTCTTCTTATAATTTTAGAATTTACTGAATATTACATATACATATGTAATCAAAGTCGAGTATGTTATGTCACGTTATAAAGTGTACCAAGTTCAGGAATATCTGTTCAAATATACTTTGTAATTAATAAGTAATAAAAATACGAGAGATCGGAGGAGACCTCGGTTGACCTTCGAAAACACAGTATCGAAGATACTGTAGGAAGGTCAAGTAAAATGCATGATAACCCGAAAGGCATGCATGAAGAGGATAATGACTGTGGACGAGGCGAAAGAGGTACGCAGGGACCGTAGCGTTTGGCGCTCCGTGCTCTCTGACTACGCCGTAAGTGATAAAGCGTAAAGCTAAAAAAAATAATAATATATATTTGGATTAAAAAGGTTTAGAGGTTAATGTAGCGCACTTGGATTGTCTAGTTATACTATAATAGTGGATGGATCTTAGATTCAGATGAATTACATGAGGCGTATTTTATTCTTAAGCTCTACGCTTTTATCCCGCGTAAAATGTTAGACAGGAAGTACCTAGTTTCAAAATACTCCGTACTTGAGTGAGACGGGTCTTGAATATCAAAAACACGTATCTTAGAAAGTTAAGTTAAAACAGGTAAACGAAGCGTTAATATTTTTTTTTCTACCTATCTAATATATGAACATATGCAAGATGAAAAAAACAAAAAATAAACATAACACAAATTATTTTATATATTAAAACTTTGAGATTTTCCTAATTTCCATATTGTAAGTTGATTACAATAGCGAAATAAAAAAAAGGTAATTCGCTTATCGCAGTTTCAATATTAACATCGTAATAGAGTCAATCTCAGGCGCTTAAAGGCTATGAATATTAAATACCGTCAATCGAATGCCATTGTTTTCGTTGAAACGAAAAGTCCTTTAATTATAGAGGTGCTGATGTCGTTATGGCACCTTTTTTATCTTTCAACAATTGAGATTAAGTCCAGATTTTTATATAGCTTGTATATATCTTGAAGGCACAATGAAATAGAGTTTGACGTAAACTGGTCTTGGGTTCATTATCCACTCAATAATTCTGTTCATATTTTTGAAAAAAACGTATAAAAATTTGAACGCAGCGGGACTTGAACCCGTGCCTCTTGGATACCCGCCTAGCGTTCTGACCGCGAAGTTATACGTTTTACTACCAGCTACGTCGAAATTTTTATATGTTTGCTACAACTTATTTGTATTGTTAGCATCTCTGTAGAGAGATTTTTACATATTTCTACTTACTTAAAGATTATTAAGAAATAATTGTTAACAAGAGTTTAACATTTTTAAAGTGTAAGTTGTAACAAACATATAAGAATTTCGACGCAGCCGGTAGTAGAACGCATGGCTTAACGGTCAGAATGCTTGGACGGTCCAAGAGGCGCGAGTTCTAATCCCACTGCGTTCAAATTTTTTACGTTTTTTTTTCAAAATTTTTTTCTAATCCTAAGTCTGGAATAACACTTTAAAAATAGTACATGATCCTGATCATATTAACATATATTTTTAATATCTATGCTTTTAGGGGGCGAAATGCGGCGTTTAATTTCGCCAATTAACATGCAATGTTTCAGATTCAAACTGAAAGTGTGAAACTGTCTGAGCCAAGAAAAACTTTTTTAATTATTTTCCATGACTTGTTGTTTTTGTAAATAGAGGGCAGGCTAGTAATGTAACACAAAAACATTTTAAATGAGTTGCATTTATTCAATTTTATTTTAAACGGATTAATTGCGTATATTTTGGTATTCGAAAATGATTTTTTTGGATACCTGACGTTTCGAACGTTTTATAGGAGTCCGCGGTCACAAGTAGATGATAATCCGTTTAAAATAGTTTCATTTAAAATGTGTAAAAATCACGAAAATCAAATATCTTATTACCAAAAACATTCTAGAGCCATCAGGAGAGATCATAATTATGTACAGTAGTGGAACCCAGCGTCGGTATTTCTATATATGTATAGAGTATATACTGTAAGTTAATTTTGCAGAAAGATATAGTATGGGACACCATTTTGTATTCAAATATAATTTTATTAATTTTTAAATCTTATTATTTCCTATCTCTAATTCTATTTATTAACTATGAAGATTATTCGTATTTATATAAATTTTTGTATATTTCTATATAACATGCTCACTATAACTAGCTTTTTAGTGGTAATTACTGAAACATTGATTAACTTGGGAAAGACTTGTGTTCTAGAAGTAATTACTGTAGTATAGCGGTTTGTCTAACATCGGTCGTGACTTCATTTCCTGTCTGAGATAGATGTTTAGTGAAGACCAGACCACTTCAAAGGAATGTCTCATCACGTACCTGCTTTGCTTTACTGACTTAATATAAGTATCTTTGCTAGCGTATTTTATTGGGCTATATTTTGTTAATAAAAACCGTAATGGGTTTGTTTTATTATAATTAATAGATGAAAAAAAAATACAGAAATAACGTGTAGTATTCTAAGGAAAATTATTACAAATAAAATAATAAAATTATTAAATAATCGAAGCGCAGTGGGACAGCGTCTGACTGTAAACGCGATCGGTTGTGGGTTCGAGCCTCATGGGAGTGACTATATTTAAATTATTTTCACTTCCTCGCTCTGGTAAAGACAAAGTGCTGCGTTGAGTTCTACCACTCAACATGCAATGTCTCGAATTCGGTGGAAAGCGAAATACGGAGTGTCTTGACACAATATACTTTCTGTCTACCGATTTTCGATTTGATTTGTTAGATACGTAGACAACGTATCTCTAACTATACTTTCGACTCCCTGCTATGAGGGATATGCTTCACATAGATATTTTAATACCTGCCATATTTGAATAAAGAATAATAAATAAATAAATAAATAAAAATATACTAATAAAAAATATATTTGGATTTAAAAAAAAGAAAAAATCCCGCTGAGTTTCTTACGCCGATTCTTCTCAGGTCTGAGGCATTAACTATATCGAAATCAAAAAATATAAAATGTAACAACTTACTTTGAATAAAATTTCTTCACTTTGACTTTGACTTGAAATAAAATTATATTAATAAGAATTTGAATTCACACGCGCTGAAACACTTAAACACAAAATAAAATTTCAATTAAAAATAAAACATTTAAATTTAAAATGTTTTTTTGTTAACATACTACAAACATTTCGTCTGGTTTTATAATTAAAATCTATATATATATATATATATATATATATATATATATATATATATATATATATATCTGTGTCAGAAGTTTTAAATTTTGTTTGAGCGTACGTGCTCACTAAGACAGGATTTTACGTAATTCTACCTCCAGTGGGCTGTTTTTAAGAATGGGGCTATGTTTGTATGAAACTTGATTATTCCTAGTGCTAGGAGTGTAAAATTCTGTATGATGGTTTTTTTTAAGACGTAGGCGATCACTAAGACGTGGTTGTAAAATTTAACCTTTATATTATTGTATTTAGGGTTGAGAGTAAATAATGTGAAACTTCCTTACAGCAAGTGCTAGAAATGGTGTTAATATAATTTAGGGTTTCTTTAAACCTCTGTGGTATCTATTTCCACCTTTAAAGGTGGTATAAGGTAAGGTAGTTACTTAGTGGGCGTAAGTGATCACTAAGATAAGACATTACAACATTCAACCTCTATGAAGTTATTTCGGAAGTTGAAAGCTTGAAACTGAAAAATGCATATTAGTCCTTTTTAATACGTAGGTGATCACTGAGACATGGCACTGTATAATACCACTGAGGGATTGTATTTGATGGTTTAAAGTTTGTATAAAACTTCTTTATTATAAGCTCTAGGACTGTATTAATTCCGCAATAGTTTTTTTTAAATGTAGCTTATCACTTAGACGAGACAGCAAAATTAGATTTTTAAGGGATAGTTGTTAGGGTTGACAGTCTGTGCGATAATTATTATTTTCTCAATGTCTTATGCCTTTACGTGGCCTGTGTAGTTTTAATTATTTCAACAAGTTGTTTATTGCTGGATTTGTTAGGTTTAAATAAACCCAATCAATGCATTTTTATATATATTTTTAAGGACAATGTCAGCTCAGTTAAAACTTAAGTGATCCGCCTTCGAATCCCAAGGTTTGAATTTCAGTCGTGCCACAATGTATTTTTCCAAGTTAACACCACTCTAATGGTGAAGGTCAAGAACTATTGTGATATTCCATTCAGTTCCGCCTCATTCACTCAGCAATGTCTCGGACTAGACGCAGTACGAACGTGGATATGAACCTTTTTGTAGACCGTATGTGAACCATGATGTCATATGTGGGAGAGTCATATATGGATAGGTCAAATCACAAGTGGACCAAGATGTCATGTGTGGATGAGTAAAATCTCATGTGGACTACAATGTCATCTCTGAACGAGTAAAATCACATGTGGACCATGGTGTCATATGTGGATAACAAAAATCACATGTGGACCATGGTGTCATATGTGGATAACAAAAATCACATGTGGACCATGATGTCATGTGTGGACGATTCAAATCACATGTGGACCATGATGTCATGTATGGATGATTCAAATCACATGTGGACCATGATGTCATGTGTGAATGAGTAAAATCATATGTGGACCATGATGTCATATGTGGTCAAGTAAAATCATATGTGGACCATGATATCATATGTAGATAAGTCCAATCACATGTGGACCAGGGTTTCAGGTGTGAACGGTAATTCACATATGGACCATGATGTCATATGTGGATGAATGAAATCACATGAAATTTGAGGGTAGAAGAAGAAGATGTTCATCAAAAACGATTTTTTAACAGTGTGAGATTATGAAGGTTAAACTCAGGAGTCTAGCAAGTTTATATGAAGTCTCAGGCGTTATGTAGGAACTTTATTGTAGGGCCGACGCTAAGATATAAAGCAGCTATTGCAATAATATATTAAAAGTATATTAAAAAAACGTAATATATATTAATATATTAAAAAAACATAAAACGTACCAAGAAAATATATTATAGACATTTATAATTCCTAACGCAGGTAGTACATATTTATCACCTTTCAGCCAAACTAGTCAACTATCATGTCCCAAATGTTAAGACCGACTATTTTTTATTGTCCTCCCTGAAAGCCTTCCCTCGTACCTTTTTGTACAATGTCGTTGTCAGCTGCGGATATAATACGTCTTCTTTTAATGCCTCCGAATATAATATTGCTATGAATTTGATGGATTTTATAATTTTTTCATACACAGTTAAGTAATGTAGTAAGAAATGAATTTGATACAAATTTATCGTATTTATTGCTTAATGACAAACGAGTATCAAGATACTCTGTTGACTATTTTTCATCGGAAATCAAGACATTACGTGTTGAACGATGAACTCAACGTCACGTTTTATCTTACCATCGAGTGAGAATCGAATGTCCAATTTATATGTACTTCTCTGTGGTAATACAAAGCACAGCACTGAATTCCGGAACAGAATTTCTCTGAATAATTTCAATTTTTTCATATCGCCCTGCAATATTACAAAATAACTTAATAATGTTACAGTTTGTCGTAACGGCCGTTAGACCACAAATAACGCCCATAAAATTAAATGACTTGTTTTATTTGCTTCAAGCGCCGTGGATTTCTGCCAAATCATATTTGAATTATACCGTCAGGTTATGTATTTGCCTATTATTTTTATTAGCTTTGCCCTTTCCGCATAAATGCAATATATATTTATTGGCGGAGTTCAACGCCGTTCATTGTTATACTGTAGCAGGGAAATTAAAATAAGTTAAATATAATTATTTCACCGAGTATGGAACCATACTCTATCTCCTTTACCTCCAGATCCTGTGCTACTGTTCCACACTAACCCCTATAAAAATACTTCCATATTAAAATCTTATAAATTATACATTTAGAATCGATCGTTTCCATATTATACAATATCTTTTTACCAAAACAATTTTTCAATCAAACTACGATACGACCTTTCTGATCTGATGTATGACCTTTTGACATGACCCTGAATACTAAAGAGCTGCCCTATTGTAAACATATATCCGAGTATATATCCGAAAATATATCGAATACACATTTATTGTGTGGACTATTACAATAGAAGTTTATTATGGAGATTAGGTAACTCTATAAATAAAATAAATATTTATCTCTATAAATCTCTATAAATAAAATAAATATTTTAAAATTTGGTTTTATAAAACCAAAAAAAAGAACCATTATAATGCTTATTATTGTTATAATAGTTATTAAAGAAAATATCTTTTATACATATTGAAGTTAGCTGGAAGTTAGAGAACGGAGTAACGTATTGTATTATATATTTATCTCATAACATTTGAGGCCGGTCGTGGTGCAGTGGGACGCCGTCTGATTGTAAACACGATCGGTTGTGGGTTTGATTTCCGTTCGGGGAAATTATTATATTTCAATAATTCTCATTTCTTTGCTCTGGTAAGATAAAAGGCAGGTTTGAATTTTGCCACTCAAGTAGTAACGTCTTGAATTGGGCGGTCAGCGGAATACGGAAAGTCTTGACACAAGGTACTTCCTGCTATGCGGGATAAAAAAAACTAACCAGTACCTATTCGCCTACTAATCGGTCCTATAGAGATGTTTTTCAACTTATTCATTACAATTTCATTAAAAAATTGACCTTGAACGAAGCAATTTAGAAGTTCTAAAGTGACAGGTAGTGTATTTAGCTGACGCAGATCCGCCCCAGGTACTGACACTGACAAATTAGTTACGAAATTATATTTTTTTATTTTTTTTATATTAATTTCTATATAAAATTACAATAATTACTTATTAAATCAACAATTTGCAAATTATTATTTTTTTCAGATTACGAAGTATCCCTTGAATTATTATATGAAATGTGAATATTAAAAGTCAATAATTTGTTCACACATAGCTAATAAAATTGTTTTGTTTCTCATTCAAGCTCCATAGAAATACTTGATGCCTATGCGGCTCAACACAAAACTTATGGGAATTCCTCTTAAAAAAGTAGAAATATGTTAATATTAAAAAAAAATATTACTTTTTTTCTAACTTCACGCTTTTATCGTCCATAGTAGGGTAGACAGAAGCCACCCAGTGTCAAGACACTCCGTACTTTGCTTTCCTCCGAATTCGAGACATTGCGTGTTGAGTAGTGGAACTCAACCTAACTTTCGCCATTTTAGACCGAAGACATAATTGCTAACATCGTCATGGCCTAGTGACACCGTGTCTGATAGTATAAACAGTTGTAGGTTCAATAATCGAGAGGTTTATTAAAGCAGTTACTTTTCAGAATAATCACGGCGTTAAGTTTCGCCTCGACAAGCAATTATCCAATAGGTTGTAGTTAGCCTAACAAGAATTACGTACAAAAATTTCAAATACAATTTCAATAGTTCGCCAAACAAAGATTTCTTTTTATATTTTCTTTGGCTTTTTCACGGTCCTCTCCAAACATACTCGTCCATTCCTCTTCTACGTCACTAGCTTCATTAGAATAGTTTCTATATGAAAATAAAGGAGCAAAAAGTAATATGTAATATGGTTATAATAATATTGTAAGTAATTTTGTATGGGTATTTAATATTGTCATGTAAGCGAATTCATTTCTTTATTCATGTTCAAATATATCAAGAAGCGCAGAATATATCTACCTACAAGGACACTTGAGGCCGGTCGTGGCGCAGTTCGATAGCGTCTAACTGTAAACGCGGATCCCCACTCGGATGAGTGATTATATTTAAATTATTTTCACTTTCTCGCTCTGATAGAAGACAAAGTACGGCGTTGAGTTCCACCACTCAACACGCAATGTCTTGAATTCAGTGGAAAGCGAACTACAGAGTTGACACTAGGTACTTTCCGTCTACCCTGCTACGCGGGATATAAAGCGTGAAGCTAAAAAAAAAGACATTTACATGACCAATATTATCCTTTTTTCAGGCATCGCATATCGAGTGGCGGAACTCAACTCCGCGTTTTACTAACCATATCCCTTTTACGTTCGTATAGTGTTTATATTTAATTCGAGTTTCAGTCCTTTAATTACAGTACGGTCCTTAACTATAAGGCAGCGACGTAAAAGATCGGCAATTTACTCGCCGCTCTCTCAATACCAGCGACAAATAGTCCGGCGAGATTAATGGAATTGCCCAAAGTAACGTAAGAATTTTCTTTATTTCAGTTACCCTTTAATAAATACGTAAGTAGTGGTAATTCAGCGTGTGACTGCAAACGCGATCGGTATGTATATTTGATTCCCACTCGGGGGTGTGACTCTGTTTAAATTATTTTCGCTCTGGTAAGGCAAAGCGCGGCGTTGAGTTCCGTTACTCAACACACAATATCTCGAATTCGGTGGAAAGCGAAATACGGAGTGTCTTGACACTAGGTACTGTCTGTATATCCTGCTATGCGGGATAAAAGCGTGATACTAAAAAAATATCATTTTTATATTTGCGTAACAAACTTACCAGCACTTTTACCATATTGCATTTTGTTTCGGGATTGATCAACCGATACCCCGGGATTGTGGGATTGTGCATTTTTTTAATAATTCCAGCTTTAGGCGCGGGATTCGTGCCGACTTTAGCGGGATTTGCGGCCGGTTTGAGATCGCTAGCAATATTCAAATATAGACATGTAAATCCTTTTTATTATAAAGTCGTTTGAAATGTTTATATTTTGTATAAGAAGCAGTATATATAATAATTTGATTATAACGAGTTTCGGCAACACACAAAGTAAAGTGGTAGAAATAAATTTCATGATTTTGTACCTAAGTATTTGTATTTAATGGATAATATCTTTGTATTAATATTATTCCAGCTTCATGCTTTATCCTGCATGGCAGAATAGTCAGTGATAACTTAGTGTCAAAACACTACGTCAATTCCTTTCCCCTGAAAATGGAGACTGCGTGTTGAGTGACGGAACTAAACGCCACGCTCCTATTTACCAGTATTTGCTATGAGTGAAGAGCTGAAAAAGAAACGCGAGAAATATAACGGCGATTTTTTTATATTATTATAGATAAGATAGCGGAACTCAACTCCGCCTAGCAAAAGCCAAATATATATAACACGATTTCAGCTTTCAATAGCAATTAAGCATAGATATTTCCATTAGATAAGCCGTGAAAGGTTTTAAATTTCTACACCTGTCAAACAGTCTTCCGAATATATATTTGTAAAGATTCTATCACAATACAAGGTTTTGTTATTTTTTTTTATCTTCACACTTGTAGATATACAGAAAGTACCTAGTGTCAAGACACTCCGTACTTCGATTTCCACCGAATTCAAGACATTGCGTGTTGAGTGGGTGAAACTCAACGCCGCACATTATCTTTACCAGAGCGAGGAAGTGAAAATAATATAAATATATACATATTTTTATACACCCCCGAGTGGGGATCGAGCCCACAACCGGTCGCGTTTACAGTCAGATGCCGTCCTGCTGCGTAAAAATATAATTTTAAACAAATTTTCTATTAAAGCCGGTCTCAGTATTAGGCGAAACGTGTAGAACTGAGTGTTTAACACTACTCTCTGCCTACCCACATGTAAAACTGTAATATATCGTACATAATTGCATGAAGTCAAATGAAAAAAATTCGTCATGAAAAAAATTCGTTTTATAATGATTCGTTTTATAACTTACAATTATGAAAAAAAAAACAAAACCGGTTTCACGCTTTATCCTGTATAGCAGGGTAGTCAGAGACAAAATAGGGTCAAGACACTCTATTAAATGCTTTCCGCCCCGAAATTGAGACATTGGGCGCTGAGTGATCAATCTAGCAGTTTGTCTTACCAGAGCGGAGAAATGGAGATATTTTTTTTATTTTTTTCTCTAGTTAGGGAGTTAAGCCCATAACACCACGATAACATCGATGAATAATATAAGATTTTTTTATATAAAATATATTGCACTGGATCTATATTGTTATTCATTTCTCAAATGCATATAATTACAATAAGCTACTCATAATTGAGATCAATATTTAAATTTAAGCGGAAGTTTGAGACGGCGTGTTCCGCCGCCGTAACTAAACAACGTCAGGTTTATTTAAGCGGATCGGAGAAAATGAAAATTCTTTATAATATAAACAGTTTCTAGAGTAGGATTTGAACTGACAATCTTCGTACTTAATCCTTTATGGCTCAGTTGCGTTACCATGGAATTAACAAGATTATAATTACAAGTATTTAATTTAAATAAGGTTGATATTTCAATATAGTAACAAATACAGATAAATTGAGGCCGGTCATGACGCAGTGTGACAGCGACTGATTGCAAACGTGACCGGTTGTGGGTTCGATCCCCACTCGAGGGAGTGAATACATTTAAATTATTTTCCCTTTCTTGCTCTGGTAAAGACAAAGTGCGGCGTTGAGTTCCGCCACTCAACACGCAATGTCTCGACTTCGGTGGAAAGCGAAGTACTAAGTATCTTGACACTTGGTACTTTCTGTCTATCCTGTTGTGCGGGATAAAAGCGTGTAGATAAAAAAAGCAAATAAAAAGAACCCTCAAAGAACAGTAGTAATGTATCGTACTGCGAACGCGGTAGATCGTGGTGTCGGTTCTCACTCTGGAAACCGATGCGATTTTAATTATATTAATGTGGTAACAAACTGCGGCGTTCAGTTCACTGGGATGCGAACACCTGATCATATTACATGGACGTCCGCCGTTTCGTTGAAACGGTATATTTTGGTGGCACGTGGCCTGTACGGTACGTTTACTCGCAACCACGGATACATGTAGGGTTAAAAACATCAGATTTTTCAATATATATTTTCATATATGCGATCTGGTCTGGTTCCAGTCTCGAATTGAATAGTAGACGGACGGTGGACTCGCCTCCCACTACATGGACGGCGTAAAACGACGTAGTGCCTCGTCACTACACCGGTCTGGTTACCTTATTATTATTATATATTAATGATTTTTATGATAAATGATAAACATTCACAAATTATAAATAAATGGGTAAGTAAAAACCATATTAAAAGTTTCGAAAATTTGCAAGTTTGAACAACGCCTTACTCCGCCATGTTTTAAATAATTCACATGTGACGCGGAAAGTGCCGCCGATATGGGACTGTATCGATTAGAAATTCTATTATTCATTCTAGCCAATTGCAGTCTTATATATATATATATATATATATATATATATATATATATATATTCCAATTAAGAGACGATAAGATAGTATAAAATTTTTGATTTTGATCTTTGATCAATTATTACAAATTTTAAATAAAACTATTTAAACGGATTAATCGCGTACATTTTGGTATTCGAAAAGAATATCATTTTAGAAAATCCGAAGTTTAGAACACTTTACAGTTTTCCGTGGTGGTAAGTAAACTATAACAATATATACGCGAAAAGTAAGGCTTAAAATAGTTTAATTTAATACGACATTGCCATTAGACACATTCTTAGAGTAAATATAATAGAATTTCAACATCTGTGTTGAGTGGCGTAACTAAACGCCGTGTTTGCCGCCATATACTAAATTTAAACATCATTAGTATAGTAAAATAGGTCTCCAAGAATTTTAGCTCTGATTCTTTTAAGTGTAATAAAGAATGTACATAAAAAAATGATACATTTATCTTTTAGAAAAAAATCAGTAATAATCTTTATAATCAAAAATCAAATAGCAGGTTAACGCTTTATCCCTCATAGTATAATAGTCAGAGACGACCTAGTGTCAAGACTCTCTGTTGACTGTTTTTCACTCAATTTCACGACCAGAATGTTTTTGCAAGCAAGCTTCGACTTGCCAGAAACGAGAAATCAATAAAAATATTAAAAACAGTTATTTTTTCGAGTGAGAATCGAACCCACATCTAATAGCGATTACATTAAGATGCTGTCTAACAGTGTATTATACATGATAATGCTTTTAGCCTCACCACATATTCCACACACATATATCGGGAATAAGTAGAGAGAACCTAGTGTCACGACTCTCCTTACTTGACTTCTTATATTTTTTTAGCTTTAAGTTTTTAAACCGCAAAGCGGAATAAACATTAAGTCCCTAGTGTCAAGACACTCTGTACTCCACTTACACAATCCGCTGATTTTGATACATTGCGTGTTGTGTTACGGAATTCAACGCCGCAATTTGTCTTAGTATTTTATTAGGAGTGTTTCGTATAAAGTGTCACCTAGGCTACAATCTCCACTACATCGTTAGCTCTAATACATTTTATATAAAGTAATTAAAACTTCGAGCACTGTTCGTATGACGTAACATAAAAGCCATTATAAGAACGCGAATTTAACTTTGTCCCTACATTACACGTGGATTGGATAGTTTTGTGAATATATGTAAGATGGAAATCACACTCAGAAAGGGAATCTGTGGTTTATTGTGTTACGATTTTTTTTTAGCTTCACGCTTTTATCCCGCATAGCAGGGTATACAGAAAGTACCTAGTGTCAACACACACCGTACTTCGCTTTCCACCGAGTTCGAGACATTGCGTGTTGAGTGGTGGAACTCAACGCCGCTCTTTGTCTTTACCAGAGCGAGGAAGTGAAAATAATTTAAATATAATCACTCCCCCGAGTGGAGATCGAACCCACAACCGATCGTGTTTACAGTCAGACGCTGTCCCACTGCGCCACGACAGGCCTCAATGATAACGATTACGATAACTTATTATATTTTAAAATTTTAATATTCTGTTTATTTGAGAGTTTTCCTTAGAAATGAATAATTATTGTTAAAATTAAAAATATGATTTTTCATTTCCATGTTACATGTAGTGTAGTATGAGGGCACGTTTTCCACTTTCAACACTTTAATTGATATTGCGTTTGATGGTGGAACTTAACGCCGCGTGATAACAAATTGAGGAAATGACAATATAATTACAATGGAAATGTATGCAAACGAAGTTATATTTAAAATATTGGAAATATTCTATCGCCTGATTAGACATTTTACTTGACGTGATAACTTCCGTTTCTCAAAAGAAAATTGCTGTAAATTGAACGGTGTTTGAAAAATCTTTTAATTTCTTCTTTACTTTTATTAGAAGTAATAAAAGTACCTTATTTTTTTACTCACCGGATAGTATTTGAGCTTATGAGGCCGGTTGCGGCGCAGTGGGACAGCGTCTGACTGTAAACGCGATCGGTTGTGGGTTCGATTCCCACTCGGGGAGTGATTATATTTAAATTATTAAGGCTAAACGTGTCGTTGAGTATTGCCATTCAATTCACAATGTCTCGAATTCGGCTGTTAGCGGAGTACGGAGTGTCTTGACACTAGGTATTCTAGGTTTCCTATCTAACCTGCTTTATATGATAAAAGCGTGAAGCTAAGAGAACAAATTTTACTAAACTATGTTTCTATACAGCTGAAGAATCTGTAAGAATCATATATTAAGTCACTCCGTGCTTCTCTTTTTGCTCGGAGTTCGTGACAATGGACATGAGTTGCGGAATTAAACGCCGCGCTTGGATTCCTCACAGTAGAGACTAATCTTTTATGCGTGCAATATATATATATATATATATATATATATATATATATATATATATATATATATATATATATATATATACTAATCACATATCCTAACATCTGCACTATGAAGACATTAAAGCTTCATACTGGTACATGACACAGATATAGGAAATTAAAATTGCTTTCAGTTCGTGGTTATATACGAAATAAGTTTTCCAATTTGTTAGGAAATCCCACTTTCATTTAAAAGGGATTCGTCGGAAAAAGTTTTAGAGACTAATCGTTACATGTTGCGTATTTAGGTTTAAAATATTTTAAGCTTTACGCTTGTATATATATATATATATATATATATATATATATATATATATATATATATGTATATATATATATAATATGAGCTATCATTACTTCAGCTATCTGCCAGTGAAAATTTCATTACAATCGGTTAAGGCGTTCAAGAGATAAGCTGGAACAAACTGACAAACAAACAAATATTGTGAGAAGTTTTATTTTAATATATGTACTGAGTATATATATATATATATACATGTATAGTAGAAACTAACTATTTTAATATTTCAAACAGACATTTCAATTTTATTTATTTGTATAGATTTTGGTAGCCAAAATGATACACCCATTGTGTTGACTACCTTATACGAGTATTAGAGCGAGGGAATGAAAATAATTTATATAATATCATTTCCCCGAATAGAGGTCTAATATTATAACTGCAGAAATAATAACCACATCTTTGATATATATGTAGAGATAGCCCAGTATTGAGGCACACCATGTTTCATAAGAGATAAAGGAAAGTGGTAACCGGAATGACTTGATAAGGAAGATATTTTTTTTAGCATCACGCTTTTATCCCGCATAACAGGGTAGACAGAAAGTACCTAGTGTTAAGGCACTCCGTACTACGCATGCCAACGAATTCGAGACATTGCGTGTTGAGTTATGGTTCTCAACCCCGCACTTTGTCTTTACCAGAGCGAGGAAGTGAAAATAATTTATATATAATCACTCCCCCGAGTGGGGATCGAACTCACAACCGATCGCGTTTACAGTCAGACTCTGTCACACTGCGCCACGACCGGCCTCAGAAAAAATTAATAACTGCAGCAAAACCTTTAAGAATCAGTATTACAATTTAAAATTAATTAAAAATTCCGCCCTGTTCCTTGACATCTCGAGGGTAACCATTAAATTACTATGAAAGCCCCCATCTGAGGCTACGATGAAATATTAAATACTTAGTTATTCACCCTTCTGCCCTTTCACCTAAAAATTAGTGGGAGAGAATGTTTGCATGAGTTTTACTAGTTATATTGATTAAACAAGGGTGGTAGTGTAGGGTCGAACCTTTCTGCAGTTATCTAAATTTGAATTTCGGGAAAGGGTTCAATTCTCATACAAGGAAATCATAATATTTGAATTAGCTTCATTTCCTCGCTGTAACACTCAACACTTGCTTTAACACTCAACATGGATCTTGTCTAATTCAAGTGGAAATTGCAGAAAATAATATCTTGACCCTAATATGTTTCTCTCACTACCCGGATGAGTGTGAGAAACTGTGAAATTAAGAACTCTAGTTCTTCCTATCCAGTTTGACAAAACGCGGCGTTCAGTTCCGCTGTTGTTAATGTAACGTATTTATAATCAGGTAACATTGGATGTTATACTAAATGTTCTTAAACTAAGATGCCATTTGATTTTAAAAGTTATATTTTAAAGGAAGTCCTCTAAATAATTATCCTTTTTAACTATGATTTACCTTTCTTTATTCGATGCCTGAAGTTTAAAAGAATACACAAATGGATGTCCATTTGTGTGTTCTTCCAGATTTATATATACATCGAACTAAGAAGGGTTAATCAAAGTTAAAAAGGAGGGTAAGGTCAAGACATTTTAATAACTGTAAAAAGCAAGTAAATTTGAATAATAATAATAAATCGTTGTGGCGCAGTGGGACAGTACTCAGCTACCTGTTAAGTCAGCCGTAAAAGCGGTTGTGGGTTTGATCTCCACTCGGGGGAGTTATTTTATTTAAACTATTTTCACTTTCTCGTTCTGCTAGCGACATAATGCGGCGTTGAGTTCACCACAGCACGCAATGTCTTAAATTCAATGGCAAACGAAGTACAGAATATTAACACTAAGTACTTTCTGTCTAACCTGCCATACGGGATAAAAAACGGAAAACTAAAAAAAAAAATAGAAGATAATATCTTTACAATATCTATACTCTAATTATCTACTTTTCTAACATGTAACGGCAAAAAAAAACAACAAACACAATCAACTTAGTGGGAAGTTAGCAAACAGTTTTTTTAACAGCTCTTCCACTAACAGTAACAGTGTTGTTCACAAAGTCTCTAAGTATTTATATTTTAACAACACGTTTTACAAACACTTGAATACGTCTCACTGTCGAAGCCGCAAAGAACTCATTCCGTTCTGAGTGCCGTTTACATTTTATCTCTCAAATTGTTGTATAGAAATAAAAGAGCGTTCTTGTGTTCGTGGTCTATTTATATGAATTATTATTAATATTTCTTATTATTATTACCATTTTTAGCTTCACGCTTTATCCTTGAGGTAGTCAGAGATGACGGAGCGCCAAATCTCCTCCAGAGGAACATGATCTTTGGGGGTTCTTACGTGACCTTTGTCCTGTATCATTGATGCCGGGTTTTCGAAAGTCAACCGAGGTCTCCCTCGACCTCTTGTACCGCTCGCCTTTGTTCAATAATCTTTCTATTTAGCAGATGATTAAAATTAGGGCAACTTCTTTGTAAATATGATTATGAGATTTCTCTTTTTAATTTATCACTAATCTAGTACGATAAAACGCGGCGTTAAGTTTCGTTAAAATATGTTCGTAAGTGGCGAAGGAATTGTTAATCGTAACTTCCTGTCATCTACTCGACGATATACAAGAGATGCGTGAAGCTAGGAGTATATGTGTTTTTTTTTTATTTTAGCTTCACGCTTTCATCCCGAACAAAAGGGTAGACGGAATGTATCTAGTGTCAAGACACTCCGTACTTCGCTTTCCACTCAAATTGCGTGTTAAGTAGTGGAACTCAACGTCACATTTTGTGGTGAATGGTGACGTCTTATTTTGTTTTACCGGAGCAAAGAAGTGAAAATATCTTAAATATAATCACTACCCCGAGTTGGAATCGAACCAAAATCCGAACGTGTTATCAGTCAGACGCTGTCCCACTGCGCCACGACCGGCCTTTGTATTTTATTATCAATTTTCATAATATATATTGATTATTGTTATAATTAATATAACTTATGATATCTTCATAATGTAACATTTGAAAATATTAACTGAATAACTATATGTTAGAATCATTTGAAAACATTTTTAAAAAAACGTATAAAAATTTGAACGCAGCGGAATTCGAATCCCGCTGCGTTTTTTCAAAAATGTTTTCTAATCATAAGTGGAATAACACTTTAAAAATAGTAAATATTAGAACCATTTGCTTCTTGTAACGTATTTATATTTAAAAGGAAATATGAATAAAAAAATATAAATATTTTTATGTAAAATGCAAAGAAAACGGGTATCCGTACGTTAACATTGACAAATGTGATCTGTAGGTAATATTTCAAGGCGCATTCAGCGCGCGTCCAAACACGTGTAACTTAAAACATAACATTACCGCTTTCTGCCAAAATATGACTAATGGCAAGTGAATCTGAGTTTGAAGACGCGATGTAGGAAACAGGATAAAAACAGTTAGTCAGCAATAAGTTGAATACTTAAGCCATTATAGCTATTTGTATTAAAATGCGGAAATGATCAGCAATTCCGTATAATTTTCTTGTAAAGCTTTAATTCTAACATAAATAATATAATGAACTTTACGTGTATAGCTGCATGGCATTGAGTTCGTTACACGACAAGCAGTTAACAGAGTGTCTGGACACTGGGTAGTGTCCGAATCCACTACTTTGCGAGATAAAGCCTTTATATTTAATTATATATATATATAAATAATCTATACAATCTTGATGTTGCTAAAAGAAAGCCCTGACTCATTACTAATTTTATCAATCGTTAAATGATGTGATAAGACTTATCACTTTTACTTTGACGATAAATTGAGGACATGGTCTTAGAAAAATTTTCAGTAAGATTATAATATAACTAAAATATAAAAAAAACATTCCAACATTCCTACATTGTCATATAATTCTAATATCTCATGTAATAACACATATTTCAGGCCAGGCCAGGTAGAAATACAATAAATTTATGTAAATCTGCAGATCTTTGAAAACTCCACAGAATATAATATTGGCGGAATTTTCTTTAATATTCCCAAAGACGTTCCACATTATTATGACAGTAGGCGGTAGACGGTAGACGGTAGACGCGACGCGCCACCTGCGAACGGAACGAGGCAAATCGACTTTACAGCGCACGTCGCGTTGCGAGGTATGAAATCTCTTACAAATTCCAATGTAGTACTGTGTTCAAGTAATATTTGGTAATCTTTGGTAACTGTCGTTCGCTCCGGCTCAGTGGGACATGAGACCTCTCAAGTAGGATAAAGATTATGTTCACGAAAATTGATAGTATGGAGGAAAACAATCGATCGAGGCCGGTCGTGGTGCTGTGGGGATAGCGTCTAACTGTAAACGCGATCGATTGTGGGTTCGATCCCCACTCGGAGAGTAATTATATTTAAATTATTTTCACTTTCTCGCTCTGGTAAAAGACAATTTGAATCAGACGTTGAATTCCACTCAACACGCAATGTCTCGAATTCGGTGAAAAGCGAAGTACGAAGTCTTTACACTAGGTACTTTCTGTCTACCCTGACATGCGGGATAAAAGCGTGAAGCTAGAAAAAGAAAAAAAGAAAATAATAATAATTTATATATTATAATCTAATTAAATCTTTATTTATATAAAGATTGACATCTTTATATAAATAAAATGATGTATGAATTAATAAAATCGAGGCGTTGAATCTCTCATTTTTGATATATGGAAAATTATAAGAAAATATATATAACAAAAGAACGTATGCCTTAATAATATTGTTCTAATAAAAATTGTAAATTATTCATTTAAAGCTACAGCTCTTACTCAGCTCTTTATTCTAGTCTCAAGACACTCCATTGACTGCTTTATACCCGAAATCAAGACAATGCATATTGAGTGGCAAACTCAACGCCGCGTTTTGCCTTACCATTGCGGAGATATGAAAAAAAAATGAAATATAAAATTCCTCCGAGTGGAAATCGAATGTACAACCAACTGATGCTGTCTCACTGAGGCAGGAGGGCCTCAAATTCTAAATAGGGGAATATTAATATTTTGTTTAATTTACGATAAACGGTCTATATTCCGATGGGCTGGTCAAGGTGTGTTTCTTATACTTCGGTGGTTACTGTGTTAATTATAATATGTAAGCACTGAACAGCGAACGGAATCACATATGAGGTTAGCCTTACGTACAACACTATGTAAAAATTCGTATTGTATGAAGTGTAGAAAACAAGGAAAGTATCGTGAAATATCCTGATATGAGAATAAATAAATATGAAGCCGGTCGTGGCGCAGTGGGACAGCGTCTGACTGACAACGCGATCGGTTGTGGGTTTGATCCTCACTCGGGGGAGTGATTACATTTAAAATTACACACTTCATCGCTCTGGCAAAATTTTAGGGAGGCTTTAAGTTTCACAACTCAACACGCAATAATGTCAAAATAATCTAATGTCAAATTCAGTAGAATGCTATATATATATATATATATATATATATATATATATATATATATATTTCGCATTCCACTGACCTGAGAAGAACCGGCGCAAGACACTCAGCGGGTATTACTTTGTATTTTTGCATTCTGACATTTTATTTTTTCTTTGTATGCTGACATATTATAATTAAAAATTATTAAAGTTTTCTATTATGTTTCTATATAGAACCTCATGTTTTCTTTAAATATCAACAATATACGTTTATTATCAACTCTTACAGGTGTCCTAGTCGTGTATGATTGTTGGTTCTATTCTCTCTTTAAAGATTATTTATTTATACAAAAACATGTTCAAATTGGATGTGATTTGAGAAATTATCACAATATATTATAAAGTTTCAAAATTTAGTACAAATCAGATAAAAGACCGCTTTAGGATTACCACTTCGTTGTCAGAGCTCGCCTCACTCCTATGAAAGATGTATGGAGTTAATAAGATCTTTGATTTCGCGATTTTTATACATTTTAAATGAAACTATTTTAACCGGATAAATCGCGTATATTGTGGTATTCGAAAATACATTTTGGACACCTGACGTTTCGAACACTTTACAGTAGTCCGTGGTCACAGGTAGACTACCTGTAATATACGTGAATTATCCGGTTAAAATAGTTTCAATTAAAATATATGGAGTTGAACAAAATATTTAATTAAACCAAATAAACATATCAGCTTAAGGAAATTCCCAGTAGTGTGTTTGTTTCGTATTCGTCTTGTCTGTTTGTGTTAAGTCGGTCGTGTTGAGCTCAGCTGCGCAAGTAGGGTACTCGATCTGTATCGGAGTAACATTTGTGTACAGTAAGTTGTACTATATTAAAATATTGCATTATAACTTTATCTTTACCAGAGCGAGGAAGTGAAAATAATTTCAAATATAATCACTCCCCCGAGTGGGGATCGAATCCACAACCGATCGCGTTTACAGTCAGACACTGTCACACTGCGCCACAACCGGCCGGCTATTAACGTTAGTCAAGTAATATAATATAATATTTTAAACGTAAGTGTACAAGAATATTTTCAAGTACCTTTTTCTAGCTTCACGCTTTTATCCCGCATAGCAGGGTAGACAGAAAGTACCTGGTGTCAACACACTCTGTACTTCGCTTATGTATTGCATTATGTATTGCATGTTCAGTTCAAGTACCTTTGTTTACTATAATATCAATATATATATATCGTTAGTCAATTATATAAAAGATATTAAAAAAATGAGTAATGTAAGTAGTTTTGAAGTGTTAGTTTAGTGGCAAACTATACCAATAGTTAAGACTTAGATATAAAGAATGTCATTGTTTGGGCAAAAAATCGAAAGCAACGTTGCTAGGTAAGATAAAGATAATTAGACACTATATTTAACTTGAAACAACAGCTTCGCGTTTTATCCCGCATGTCAGGGCAGTCAAAGACAACCTAGTGTCAAGTCACTCCGTTGACTGTGTAACTTAAGTATACATATATATATTGGCGATGTCGAGCATCGTCGGGCCGAGTCATCTTTCATAGAGTTTCTGACTTAATGTTTAAAGAGATTTCAGGTTACACCGCCCCGAATGTCAGAACAGTTGCGTGGCATATGTACTAAGGTTCCTCCTTATGTACTAAGGTACTAACATATATGATTAGCTTAAAGACCCGTACCGCATATAAAGTAAATATGATATATGGCTTTATGGCGAATATTGGCACGATATTATACAAATGAAATTCTAATAAGAATATAAATATATGTATTTGGGGCGATACATATAGTGGACCTATGTGATAGAGACACACCATGCCGCCTGGCTTTCGATGTTCGACGAGCTTATGGCTTACTGATATTCGTTGTCGATGGCATAAACCAATGTTGCTGGGCGTCACCTAGGCTGATATAATTAGCTTAGGTGAACTGCTACGGAGATGTTAGTCGGTTATATCATGACTGATGCTGTCTCGCGTCGCATGCGCGATGCTTGTACGGTGTTGGACGTTGATATAACTTGCGACACTCGACTGTTGGCTCATCGAATGGTGAACGTTACAGCTTACTAATACTGATGTCGGTGGCGCGACCCAATGTTGCTTGGCATTACTGAGGCTAATATTCTAGGCTTTGGTAAAATACTATGGCGACCTTGGTTAGGTTATCGCGTCTGGTGCTGTCTCGCGTTGCATTAGCGATGTTTGTGCGGCGTCGGACGTTGATATGATTTGCGACACGCGACTCTCGGTGTTTGGTGAGCGCTATAGCTTACTGATAACTGATGTCGGCGGTGCAACCCGATATAGCTCGGCATCACTGAGGCTAATATCCTTGGCTTAGGTGAACGGCTATGGCGATGTTGGATGATTATATCTTGACTGCTGCTGTCTTGAGTTGCGTCAGCGATGTTTGTACGATGTGGACATTGATATAACTTGTGGTACGCGACTGTCGGGGTTCAGTGAGCTTTATAGCTTATTGATAACTGATGTCGGTGGCGCGACTTGTATCTTCTTTGATATTGTCTTACATTGCGCATGCGATACTTGTACGGCGTCGGGTTTATATAAAATTTGCTTCTATGTCGTTTTACACCCCTGGTGTGGGATTAATGGTTATGTGACACTTATATGTCTCATGCGTTTCGTGGTATGTTTTAGTGGCGTCCTTGAGACGAGTGCTGTACTATTATCTTACGAAATGCTGTAGTACGTAGTGGTGTTCGACTGTTTGTCTAGCATCTTGTTTGGTAATAGAACCCATAACTTGACACACGATTGTCAGTGTTCGGTGAATCTATGGCTGATATCTGATGTCGGTGGCACCTGACCGAGTTTAATTGTTGGTTTTGATAAACGGCTGTTACGTATGTGCTTTGCGTGAATATAAAACAATCGGTCGCCTAGTGGTTGTGCGTCTGAACTGATATGTGAACCGGAATGTAATATTGGTCTGGCAGGTATTGAATCCACGGTTTATATTGGTCTCACAAACCAATCATTATCACAAATCTTATAATAAACTATCGAACAGATAACTAACAATTGATTATTTGCAAAGGCATTGTAAGTATTATATACGTTAACTGTTCCACTGCGTTGCGTACCTAAGGGTTCAATACCAAGGTTTTAAGAATCACGGTCGGTCGGAATTCACGGCTAGCGGCGGGGCGGGGCCGCTTTGGCTATCTTTTCTCTTATTATGATTACCTCCAATCTTTTCTTCGAACGAGCCGTTGGTGATCTCAATGGAACGTTAATGAATGATATTACAAATATGAAAAACCCCTTCTAAGGGCAAATAAATTCATATACGAGTCGATACGTTTTGATGGCAAATATATAATAAATGATAATCTCATTTATGCCTTCTGATGGCTAATTATACAAATTGAATATATTGCAATTGAAATTACTTAACACTGTTACCTCTGAATCTATAAAAAATCTTGAGTTACATACGAACACAACATTAAATGTGTCCTAACCACGTAACGTATCATGAGCCAAGACATTATTTTATCATTATAGTATTCACATATACTATATGGGGGGAGATAAACGGTACAAAATCAAGACATTACACAAACCGCGTTACATTTACTAAGCTGATATTTGTATGTATGTACATAACAACATGCCATGTAAGCTACAAAATCAGTATAAAAATAACTCATAAAAAGATATCTCAACGCGTTGACTCGTCATTCAAATAACGTACAGCTATAATGTTTATTGGATGGAAATTAAGATTGACAGAAGGAGTACGGGGTACAGCTTCCTACGCCACGTTTGCGTTATTTGATACATTTCTTATCTTTCCCAGTGAACAATTTAATTTCGGTTTATATTAAATGAAGAGGTCTCTGAGAGGTTTCTTATAAAGCTGATGATTGATGGGAGCGGATGTTACGCTGAAATAAGAAATTAAGCAGAAAATTATTGGATTTATTTCAAAAGTATTTTGCGTAATGGAGTTCTACCTGGTTTTGTTTGAATGGATGGGGCTTTAATATTGACATATTAAATTTTTGTTTTAAAGGAATTTTTAATATGTGAATTGTATACAAGATTATTAAAGTTAAAAGTACACAGGCTAAGCTAGAGATACAGGTAATATTTTTTTCGGAAAGGCATAGAATTGCCAATTGAACTAGTTTTAAAACACAAACATGTAAAATTCATAATATGTCATAGAAATTATAATATTAGGAAAATATACAAAATTGCCATACTTTTAAATATAAGTTTTAAAAGCTATAATACACTAACAAAAGCCATATTAAAGGGTGGAAACCCTTCACGAAAAATATAATATTACATTTGAAACCCACATTGGATTGATTTTACAAAAACATGCCTTTGTATTGTACAATACGCAGTGTCTAGAATTCAGGAGAAAAGTTCTCAACCGAGTGTCTTGATATTACGTTGTTTCTGTTAACCCTGCTATGCGGGATGAAGCGTGAAGATGCTAATTTTAAGTAAGTGATATTTTATATAAAAATATTCTGTTTATCCCACATTTATATATTTTTTTTATATTTATTTGAAGATGGAAAATCATTGTAAGTATACTTGAGAAAAATCTTAGATTCATCTCAAAGTACGTCCCTGAAAGGGATTCATTTGGTTTTAATGGAAATTGACGTAAGCTTATTACACAGTATCGTAACATACTGTATTTATAAACATTTAAATAAAATGACTAAAAAAAAGGTTTTGATAAACGATAGAAATTAATTTATATATATTTAATCTGCGTGTTAAATATATTTTTTTAGATTCACGCTTTTATACCGCATACCAGGGTAGACAGAAAGTACCTAGTGTCAAGACACTCCGTACTTCGCTTTCCACCGAATTCGAGACATTGCGTGTTGAGTGGTGGAACTCAACGCCACTCTTTGTCTTTACGAGAGCGAGAAAGTGAAAATAATTTAAATACAATCTGTCCCCCGAGTGGGGATCGAACCCACAACCGATGGCCTTTACAGTCAGACGCTGTCACACTGCGCCACGACCGGCCTTACATATTATCATTAACGTATTTTCTAACGCACCGCTGAAGTTTTGCGTTTGTAAGCAGTTTTTGCAATTTATTTATAAGTTATTTCTATTCAGTTCCTTATTTTCAACGCTTCTTGAATGCGATATTTTATGTTTGCTCTACGAGTCTCCTGAAACTGGAGTATTTTAAAAATTACATTAAGACATTGATGGCGCAATAGAGCATTGAAGCGCATCTGACTGTCAACGTGCTTGGTTGCGGGTTTGATTTCCAATCGAAGGAGTGTTTATAGTTAAGATATTCTAGTTTCTTTCTTGTTACCGTCAATCAACACGCCATATCTGAAATTTTGATGGAAAATTCCCAACGGAATGTTTTGCCACCAGGTTCTTTATGACCATACCATTAGTATGTGGTATAAAGAAAAGAAAATTAATAGAAAAACATAGCCTATAATTGGGCACACAATCATCAACGATCAGATATATAGACCGTCATATACTGACCAAATATAACTCATTTTTACGTATTTTTTTTGTTTAAGTTACTTATATCCTTAGCTTATTACGGCCATACGTTACGCGCCCTTGGACTTAATGACGCCTAATGACTACCTCGTGGCCGCATTCATCGCAAATTATGTTAATATTTCATACGTACGGAAAAACCAAGACACGGTACAGCTTTGTTATATTTTGTTCGCTTTATTTCATTTTCCCCCCACTTCGTGACGCTGGGGACGTTATGGGGAAAATAAACATGCTCCAAGTAGGAGAAATTTTACTCGTGCTACGAATTTAATTTTAGCTTTCTACTCTTATATTATGTGGTTATGATGTTATGATATTTTGTTTCTTTTACACTTATATATGCTAAATTATTTGAAGCTTAACTTGCTTAAATAAAATCAATGTAAGGTTTCAAAGTAACAGTTTTATAATAACGTTAGGAGAAACAGAGAAATTTTAAGATTTGAACGTTATTCCTCTAAGTATATATCAATAAGTTTTACTTAATATAGCTATAATGCCAGAAATAAAAAAAAATAAAAAAGCTCAATTATAATACAAAATGGGATATATAAATAAAGAAAACCGACAATAACCAAATTTTCCATGTTTCTGTATGATAATAAGAAATGTATAATGTAAATAATATTTCACAAGGTGTAGATACTTGAACACTAAATGAGGGTTTGTCAAAAGGGAAGGTGTGATAAAAATCTGTACCACGAGTAGATACATGTTGAACAAATTCTAATAGGGGACTAAGTATATATGTATGTACTTTTTATTCATAGATATAGTAAAAGCTCGCAAATTCGTTTGTGGAACTAACGACCCACCACGATGACCCTGATTCATCATATATATTTATTTTGTAGCTTCGCACTTTATTCCTTGCGAGGTCGCTAGAACGGACTCTTCTTACTTGTCCCTCAAGGGGTCATCAGGCTTTTTATATAACCTTCCTCCAGTATCATTGACACTGTGTTTTCGAAGGTCAACTGAGGTCTTCTCCCATCTCTCGTACCGCTCTCCTTTGCTTTATAAATCTTTCTTACCATTTTAATCGAAAACTGCCTATGGAAAACTAAATAACTTTTGCCAAGGTTAAGATTTACTTAACTGCATCAGCTGTTAGAATTCTACTTGATGGAGATCAGCTACCAAAATGAGTTGTACCCTATGTGGTCCCAGGATTAATGGCTTTAAAATTAAACAATTATGTTTAAAATGCGTTTAGTTTTAGTAGTTTCAGAGATTAGCATGTACATACAGACTGAAATAAATTTTAATAATCATTTAGTGGTAGTCTTTTGAAATTTTACCATCGCCCTGAATTATCTTTTGGGAAATATATTTAATGTACGGATTTTTCTATTCCTAATATCTTAAAATTTTTATAGAGATGGATAATGTTCCTACAATTAACGTTCAAGTATTCCATACTTATAAAGTTAGTTCAAATATTCCATACTTTTACACTTATAACATATTTCAGATTGGTATAAATAGTTTTTAATTCGTAACGATGCGTCATAAAACTTTATTTTAACATTAGCAGAGATTTTAACACAGATAACTTTTAATAGAGTACATACAAAACTTTTCACCAAACACCATATATATGTATATAAATATACATATATATGTATGTGTGTATATATATATATATATATATATATATTTGATAGAAAAGAGACTAAGGTTTGACTTGGCTTTATTCTTTATCATCAAATGTCAAGTCACTCCGTTGACAGCTCTACGCCCGAAATCGATATTTTAATTGCTTCTCTGAATGCGTATCGAATGCATAACTAATCACGTTTACAAACAGACGTTATCCCATTGTGCCACGACGGCCACGCTTCTATATATTATTAGATGTAGTTAGCAAAGTGGTAAAGATTAAGGAGACTGAGGAAATTTAGAGGGAATAATTTAAAATCTTAATACCAATTAATATCTATGAACAATCTTGTATTTATAATCTTTTTTATACTTAATCATAATTAACCACTGCAACAATGTGCACAAATAATGTTACAAAAATGTTTTCGCCAAATTCGAGACATTGCGTGTTGAGTGTTGGAACTCAATGCACTTTGAGTTTGAACCAGAGCGAGAAAGTGAAAATAATTTGAATATAATCACTTCCTCGACTGGGGATCGAACCCACAACCGATCACATTTAACATTCAAATGCTGTCACACTGTGCCACAACAAATCTGAAACAATCCATTTTAAGTGAAAAGTTAAAATTACTTCTCCCAGTGGGAATTATAACCTACTTATGATATATTTTATCATGAACCCATAAGTATATCAGTCCAACCCATCCGTATATATAAACTCTATTTTCACTTTACTTGCAGAAAAAAATCCAAAGGCCTTTTTTTTAAATTACTAATTTCCAACGAGATATCGAAAACAAAATTCGGGCCATTTCCCGATAACAGTTAATCAGAATTTGCGAATATTTAATAGAGAAATAATTACAATATTGAAGTTAACTTCAAAGAGCCCCGAAATAAAGTTACAAAGAGTTATTATGGCTAATGAAAATTCAAAACGTCGTGACGTGACGTCATCGGACAGGATAATTGCCTTTATTTATATATAATATATATTTATATATAATATATATGTATATACTAATATTATAAAAACGAAAATTTGTGAGAATGTATGTATGTACATACATACATTCTCACAAATTGTTACTCTTGCACGAAAAAATATACTGAATGGATTTTCATGAAAGTTTTCAGTATGATAGGTAATCAGAATAGCACGGCGTCGACCACTCAACACGCAATGTCTTGAATTCGGTGGAAAGCGAAGTACGGTGTGTCTTGACACTAGGTACTTTCTGTCTACCCTGCTATGCGGGATAAAACGCTTGAAGCTAAAAAAATCGCACATAACCAAGAATTTCTAACGATTTTACGTAATTTGATCGTTATACATATAACGACATATATCAATTAAGTCGGCCAAACATATCTGAGCTACCTTGGCGTGTGCACTTGAACAGAACACATAAAGAATCCATACATATAATTAAAGTTAATACTTTTATACAATGCATATTTTAGAATATTTATCAAACCCTTATTCAATCAATACATACAGTCACTTTAAAAGTATTTAATGTAGATATTTTTTTTTTACACTAAATAATTTGGCCAAATAGTTTAAAGTTATAATCATATGATTGACTTGAGCGCCATGAAGCGCCTAACAGACGGGTGATCAGCGAGTGCGCGACCCGGACACGGGTACACGGTAAACCTTACTAATATTATTAAATACTCTTTAACGAAAAATCACTAAATCGATTTGGATGAAACTGCAGTTATACAGGTCATCAGATTAGCATAAAGACTGTAATTTATAACCATTTAGGCCGGTCGTGGCGCAGTGGGAGAGCGCCTGACTGTAAACGCGATCGGCAGTGGGTTCGATCTACTCTTGGAAGTGATTATATTTAAATTATTTTCACTTCCTTACTCAAAAAAAGACATAGTGCGGCGTTGAATTCCACTACTTAACACACAATGTCACGAATTCAGTGGAAAGCGAAGTACGGAGTGTCTTGACACTAGGTATATTTTGTCTACCCTGATATGCGAGATAAAAGTGTAAAGCAAAAAAAAAATAATTTCCTCATAATATAATATTAAGAACTAAAACGTTTTCTATCAACACACTACGCGAGCGAAGCTGCGAGTGGAATTTAGTATTTGTATATATTAGGTGGTCGCATAGGACAGTGCCTGACTATATATCAGAGGGTTGTGGGTTCAATTCCTTATCTGGGATGTATCAATTTCTTATCTTTTACGATGGAAAGCACGGTGTTAAGTTTCGCTAGTCAACATACAAGGTCTAAAACAGAACCAAAATGATGAAATAACTGTACCAAAAATATTTATCATATTTAAAAAAAAATATCTGAATAAAGAAAGCACATAAAACTAGTATAAGTTAAAACCCCATAGAGTAAAGTTTATCACATTTTTCTTCCGTATCGCATTCCCCATGGTTTGATGGTTTGGTTATATGGGAAAATAATTTGCAAAGTTTGTAGCAGGCGGCTCGCTCCGACAATCTTGCGGCAACTCCACAAAGAAGTTTAACTCGGGAATCTGCATCAGCCTTTAAAAGACAATATTTTGCACATGTTACAACATGTGAGACATGTTAATTATATTAAATGGGTTTTATAAGATTTTGATTATATTCACGTATTTGGTATGTAGTTTGCATGTAAACGTGTGGTTTTGGATTTGAACCCCACTAAAGGGAATGGTTCTAGATAAAATATAACTAAATATTTACATTTGCTCGTTTAGATAAGTCAAAAAGTGGGTCTAGATATAAACACAACTGTCTATAACATGTGGCTTACAGCAAAGCTTGTTTGAAAAGTTCCTTGCGCTTTGCCAGCACGTGAGCACCCCAATGACAATATTGTAACTGATCTCCGCAGGCCGACCTTTTAGTTTCTCTTTAGGGAAATTAATTTTGATAAAATTCCGATTTCCTTCATGGCTTGATATAGAGAGACTCGATGCACAAGATTGTAAGCTTTAAAGTCAATAAAAATGGTGTGTATCCATTATATATTAAATTCTAATTATTTTTTTCCCAAATGTGTTTCAACCTAATTATTTGATTAACAGTGGATCTATTTGTACGTAAAGTTAGATTAAATCAATATTTTAATTGTATTATAAAGATTGGGGAACTCAATGCAATACATTTTAAGTGTGACTTCAGTACATCTTTATGCCTGAGGAGGTTTTTCTAAGGTTTAATACGCTTAGCCACTCGCTGTCTGTCATCCGTGTCAGGTGTCAGCTATGGAAAGCTAACAAAGTAGTTAGCCTTCCATAACTGACTGACTGACTGACTGACTGATGATGATGAAGAGATCTCTTCATGCCACCTACATTTACTCTTGGCATCACTTCAGTATTTCTCACATGATCAGTCTACCGAATCTTAAGAACTCTACATAGACAATGGTACACGGTCCACGTCATCTGTTATGTATCTAGTGTTATAAGGCTATCCAAATAAGTTAGCCTATGTCTAGACCAAAATTAATAGTCTAGACCAAAATAAATTAGTCTGAAATATTAGCCTTAAAATAGAGTAGTTTTTTTTCACGATATCCCCATTCTAAGACAATAATTGTGTACTGTATTGGAGAGCGGTACTGTTAGCTCACTGTAAACGTTTGTCTCACAGTATTTGTTCCTCTTTCAATTCTATATAGAAATCTACTCTAATCGAATTAAAAATAAATAAGATTTTCACTCTTCAGTCTTGATTTGTACACAAACTTGTATAACAAATATATTTTTTTAATTATATTTTATATAATTTATATTTATTTTATTAAAATTGAGAAAATGTGATATGTATTATCTATATATTTAATGATTAATGTGATATGTATTTACAAAACATATCACATTAATCATCAATTATCACATAAAAATATAACATTAGCCAATTAAGTTCCCGTTTTTGCATAGAACATGGAGTGATTTAAAAAGAGAAAAAAACAAACCAATTTGCCAATATTAGATCAGAATAAGATAACTTAATGGCAATAATGTTAAGTATAATATTGTCAAATACAATTCAAGTTGCTAATTAGCTTAACATATTAATAAAAATATATATTAATTATTATTAAAAGAGAAAAGTATATTTTTCTTTATTTCTCGTATATTTTACTCATAATTTCCTTATGAAATAAGTTAATAAAATAAAGGTATAGAAAATATCAATATTAAAATCTCCATAATTTTTATTTTGACTTCGACAAAATCTTAATAATAAAATCTTGCCGCACTCATAAATATATAAATATTATATAGTTTTTAAATAATTTATAAATATATATTCATTATTTCCATGAGACGCAGGTCGTGGCGCAGTTGGACAACGTCTGAATGTAAACGCGATCAGTTGTGGGTTCGATCCCCAGTCGGGGGTGTGATTATATTTAAATTATTTTCACTTGCTTGCTCTGGTAAAGACGAAGTGTGGTGTTGAGTTCCACCACTCAACACGCAATGTCAATAGCGAAGTACAGAGTGTGTTGACACTAGGTGCTTTCTGTCTACCCTATTATGCGGGGTAAAACCTAAGCTAAAACATTTTTTATAAGTTTTGAGCATTTTCTTTAAATTGATTTTATTAGAGCATATTTTATTTAATTAAGAGGTCATCATGGATCAGCGGGACAGTATTAGTATTTTAATTATATTTTATTTATAAGAATAATGCCACTTCGTGTTCCACCACTCAATTTGAAATATCTTGGATACGGCTATGAATTACAGTGTCTTAAAACGAGTTTCTCCCTACCTCTTTTACTACATTTAAAAATGTAAAATATATGTATATAACTTAGTTACAAATATTATAAGAAAGCGTTAAATCGCGGTAACGTATTGATCTACAACAGCAAACTTTCCGCAAGGTCGCCCGTTTATTACACCACCCGTTTTTGTATTAAACTGACGTGCCAATTAAGAACACCGTGACTCTCAGAATCTGAATATTGAAACATTCTTTGGCAAAATTACATTATATTTTAAAAGGCTTTATATCGCGAGGCGTCATCGGGCGGTCATCGCGAACATTGCCTTGGGTGAGTAATGAAATTACGGTGTGGTGGCGCAGTGCGACGTTGTCGGATTGTAGGACGAGGCTTATGGATTCGATTTACTTTCAGGGGAATTTGAATTATAAATACTTAAATTATTTTTGTTTCTCTACTAAAATAAGGCGCGGTGTTAGGTTCCGCTATTTAACATGCAATATTTTGCAAATAATTGGAAAATAGAGAATAGGTTATCTTTGTCTGCCATATATGTGCGGGAGATGTATGAACTCGAAAAAAAATTATTCCAATCGTCTATCGGTTATTACAAGACGAAAGTACAGCAAGGCAAATACGTAAGTAACAATGAGGAAAGTTTAGACCGGATCTTAAGGCGTATTTACAGCTATTTGATACGTTTCTTTGAGTTCAAGTATAAGATAGATGTTCAGATTTTTCTGTTCTTGCTTAACTCTACATATAGCAAGGCAGAGAAAACTAAATAAATTTTCCCGTTTTCACAATTTTTATTACTGTTTCACTCACGTCAGTCGTAGATTAATGTTATATATAGTCTTCCTCAATAAAACGGCTATTCAACACAGAAATAATTTTTCAATTCTAATCAGTACATCTTGAGATTAACGCGTTCAAACAGAGCAACTCTTCCAAACAAACTTTTCGAATACCAAAATGGACGCGATTAATCTGTTTAAAATAACTACATTTAAAATGTGTAAAAATCGCGAATATCAAAGATCTCATTAAACTCTTTCGCTTTATATTATCAGTATAGATATGTTTTTTCTATAAGATATATATATATATATATATATATATATATATATATATATATATATATATAGAAAGTTTGAAATTCGTATTTAAAGATTCTACACTCATTATGCAAAGCTTATTTCACAGTCGTTTTGATTTTCACCTTCCACCGGTTTCCTATTCTGATTTAAAAATAAAGACCTACATCGGAACAGTGAAGTAAATCCCGCGAGAGGAAACGCGCCATTAACCAAATAAACTTTTCTATAAACATTAAAAATAAAAAGTTTATATTAGATTAGATTTTTTCTAGTTATTTATTAAAGTTATTATCATGGCTTTGTTTAAATGCTCAATAAGAACTTTGATTCGCGTCTTTAGTCACAAATAGACCTGTGACCACGGACTACTGTAAAGTGTTCGAAACGTCAGGTTTTCAAAAATGTATTTTCGAATACCAAAATATACCCGATTGATCCGTTTAAAATAGTTTCATTTTAAATGTGTAAATGCTTTATATTGATATATATTACTATTCTAATATTTATGCTTATTTTTTATTTATATTACTAAGACTTCGCTGTCCCTCCGTCGATCTGTCTGTCACCAGGCTGTATCTAATCAACTGATTACAGTTGTCTCTCTCTTATGTAAAATTTCTCTTATGTAACTATTAAGTTACATAAGAGAAATTTTCACAATTTATGTATTTCTGCTGTAACAACAAATAAACTGTAAAAAATCGAATAAAATAAATATTTAAGGGGATTGACATATATTCTGTAAAAATAGATAAGCAATGTGGAGATCAAAGTATCGTAACACAGCGAACTATCTCTCTGCCAGCTCTCTGCCTCTTCTAAAGATCTTTGTGTCAAAAATGTTTTATACTTAAGTTTCAAATAATGACAAAATCTACATTAGTTTTACTTATACTTCGCAGATTTCACTCATATGGTAAGGAACTACATAATAATGTTAAAAAGGGAAAGATTTTTTTGTTTTTGTCTACTGTGTTGATTTAAAAATTGTTTTAATTTTTTGTAACACGAGGAAATCCGTTACACCCGCCCGATTTAATAAAACGATACACCTGCCCCATGTCGCAGCAGCTCGGCCATCTCCTTCAGGCGCTCATCTAAATTATGGAACCGACCTTCCAGGTTCCTTGTCAAGCAATAAAGAAAACAATATAATAATCTACACAAGGTGTTTCTATGGAATATGAACCTGTGACCACTCCCTCGCAGACAACAGTTCTTAACCATTTCAAAACAGTATATTTTATATTACTACTAAATCATAGTAATTTCAGTATTCCCCAAAGACATTATAGATTATTTATCATAGAAAGTGGCTCTGACCTCGCGCTCGCTCGCGAGCCCTGTCCCTCGGGAGAAATGGAAACGCGTCATTAACTCACGGCCCTTGGAGACGTATCACTGGGAATCCGACCAAATATTAGTATTGTATTACTTAAATAACAGGGATGGGAGGAGTGTTCTTATTTATATTGACTATGTTTTATTATAACTTAATAAATTATACTTTGTATTAATTTATGGTGAAATAAGAGATGGTCTTTTTTTAAACACTTTCTAAACCTCGTTCCGAAATCAAGAGCTACAGGAACTGAAAAAAGACAAGAAAAAAATTAAATTGTTTTCTATATTATTGCCTGAAATCCTGTATTTAGTTTAAATTAGGTGTAAAAATTATACAAAGGTAATCATAAAATCAATTTTACATGAATTTTAGGAAAATATTAGGTTAGATAATTAATTAGAAATAACCATTTCTTTCTAAAGTCACCTATATATAACAATTTTTACAATTTATGTTTGTCTGCATGTCTGTTTGTTCATTCGCATAACTGGAACGGCTTCACTGATTTTAATGAAACTTTCACTTTCAGATAGCTGATGTTAAGTTTCTTAGATTACTTTTATTTTAAAATTATAAAATATATATCCAGAGATATTAAATCAACACGCACAAAGTCAAGGACACGGCTAGAGCATTTTAATGGGGTTTGTCATTAAATTCTTTACATTTTATTATAAAAACCATGAAAAAGAACACTAACCCTTTCAGGCTATTCCCTGGTAGCGCTGTGGGGCGAGATAAATGTAACTTCACAGATTGTTCAACAAACGCTGAGGTAGTTTTTTGTTCAAACTTGCTGACAATGTGGCAACGCGCAACTTTACATATCGACTTTGCTCAGCTTCCCACATCCTTGTTCGGAGTTTTTACGTACATTACTTTATACATCACAAGTAAAATAAATGAAATGATTATATTTTTTTAGCTTCACGTTTTTTATCTCGCTTAGCAGGGTGCCAAGAAAGTACCTAATTTCCATCGAATTTGAGACATTGCGTGTCGAATGGCGGAACTCAACGCCGCAGTTGGTCTTACCAGAGCGAGAAAGTCAAAATAATTTTAAATATAATCACTCCCGTGAGTGGGGATCAAACCCACAGTCTGTTTACAGTCATACGCTGTTCCACTGCGGCACGGCCGGCCTCAATCACTATACCAAATTCAGTACTGATGTACTCAATTACTATAATAATTACAATACTATTTATCAAATTAATTTATAGTTTGGTATTAGAACACATATTATTGAACACAACATTGTAAAAAATATTTATTTTTAAAATAGTTTTAAAAAATATACTAATTATATATTTGAAGTATATATTGTTAACAATATTGAAATACGTTATATTTTAAAAATTCTTAAAAAAACTTACATTACAAATAGTTTCATCTGTCTCCGCTCTGTCTCGTCCAGCACGGCCAGAGGCAAACTAGTGTCTGACTATCGATTACTTTCCGGCGTTATATATATATATATATATATATATATATATATATATATATATATATATATATATATATATATATATATATATATATATATATCTTATAGAAAAAACATATCTGTACTGATAATATAAAGCGAAAGAGTTTAATGAGATCTTTGATATTCGCGATTTTTACACATTTTAAATGTAGCTATTTTAAACAGATTAATCGCGTACATTTTGGTATTCGAAAAGTTTGTTTGGAAGAGTTGCTCTGTTTGAACGCGTTAATCTCAAGATGTACTGATTAGAATTGAAAAATTATTTCTGTGTTGAATAGCCGTTTTATTGAGGAAGACTATATATAACATTAATCTACGACTTACGTGAGTGAAACAGTTATAAAATTGTGAAACAGAAAAATGTATTTACTTCACTGTTCCGATGTTGGACTTTATTTTTACCATGTGTCAAGCCAATCTGTACTTGGCTTTCCGCCGAATTCAAAACATTGCATGTTGAGTGGTGGAACTTAACCCTGCACATTGACTTATCAAAGCAAGGAAGTGAAAATATTTTCAATAGGAACCGACAACCGATCACATTTACAGTAAGACGCTATCTACTGGGCCATGACCGGCCTCCGACGATTCAAAAGTACATTTTGATTTTCAAAAGATCAAAATTCATTATTTTTAAATAAATAACATAAATATATATCTGTAGTTAATACAACTAATTTAAATGTATATGTTTTTTTTTAATAAATTTACAAAACTTTTAACAACGCCTAATGAATTCGATTTAGTTACGAATATCTATTCTACATTCGCATGGTCATTATAAAAGTGTATTATTCGAATATTCTACTCCGTTATATTTCTGAATGGAGAACTAAATAAAATGTACGCCACTATTGAAATTGTAAAAATATATTTTACTTTTTTACAGCTAACTGAAAATGCTTCGAGTCGCTTTACATTTTTATTTTGTTTCTACAAACCTAGAAGTATCAAAATATTTTTTTGAGCTTCAAGTGTTAAATTTTAATTCAAAATATTAACTCCTTGTACAAAAAAAAGTTGAATTATAAAATAAAAAAATATATAAAATTAATTTTATGTAAAAGAGTAAATTCTTACAACTTCTAACTTTATTCCGTCAGAGTGAACCAAGTATCAACACACTTCATTTACCACTGTTCGCTTGACTAATATATCCATATATTGCCTGTTAATTGATGGAACTCAACTTCGGGTCGGTCTTAATAGTGGTGGAGAAAAAAATATTTTTAAAGGTTCAATTCATAATTCATAATAATAATTCAATTCAATGTAGAAAAGAGGGATAAAATTTTTTTTATATTGAAATTTTTTTCGATCAACTATCATAACAAGATCGCATACAAACTTGGCTTAAAAAAGTGGTACCAACCAATAAGAATAAAATTTAGACAGAAATACGAACTGTTATTACATAAAAGCATATGACATAAAATCCAACCTTATTCCAGTGTATTAAGGTTTAGTTTCCATTAGCGCGTAACTGAAATAAAACATTGTTAAGGTTTAAAATTGTATTAGTCCAAATGTACCAACATTTGATAATTTATTGGTGCCAAATGTTGGCCAATCGTCGAAATATTTGTAATTAAATATTTTAATTACTATTAAACTGAGTCTGGCTTACCCAAAGAAAGACACTCGTTTTAATTTTTTATCCGTTTTGAATAGTTATTTATGCAGTTTTTAAAGCACACTGAAAAGTTTTAGCACGCCCGCTCGTCGGCTTTACTCGGATTATATTAAAATAAAATAAAAACAAAACATATTGTGTTCTTATTTGTCGGTCCATTTTTAGAGCCCTTAATCGAATGGATAGTGGATCGACGGATGATTTAAGTAAGAATGGTACCTTACTGAGATTGTAGACACTCGCTAACTAGTTGTAAAGTAATTTTGTCAATCTGGCCATGTTTAATGTAAATTTTGATCCATTTCATTAAAGTATTAAGCACACAATCGATATTCCATTATCCGAGTTTCAATAACTTAATTAACGTTTTGTGTAACGCCTCAAGCTTTTGACCTTAACGTCGTGACCTCCTTTAGTATCTGATATCGTTATTGTAAGTAGTTTAGACGTTCATTATTGATGTATTGACAGTCTGATAGTGACTTTAAATAATGACCACGTACCCCTTGTACGTGGCGTTGAGTTACGTCGTTTAGCACGTGCTGCCTCGAATTCGGGACGAGAAGTTGACATGGAGAACTTACGAATATCTTATTATTAGGCTCTCTCTGCTTACCCTATTATCTGTAATAAAGGAGCTGTATTTAAAATGTTTATAAAAAATAAAGATACATAGAGAACCTAGTGTCAAGACAATCCATTGAATAATCTCCGTCTACAATCGAGACATTGCGTGTTTAGTGGCGAACTCAACGTCGTACTGTTTCATTCCTGCGAGTGGTAATCGAACCCACAACACCACCACCACCATTACAGTCAGTCTGAGGCCCTGTCCAAATGTGCCACGCTCAATAAGAAATGATTTTCTTTCTTAGCGCTACGATAGCTGTCTCGTCGGATTTATCCGGGAGACGTGCGTAAATAAAGAAAAGTAACTATCTATTTTAGACATTACTAAGTTATACACTAAATTTTTTTTTGTTTTCTTAATGAAGTTAGACAAAACACGGCGTTAGACATTACATAATGTACTCCTTTGTGATCGATAAAAATAACGAACGGAGTGTCTTAATATTAAATTTTCTCTCTGCAAAACAGTACACCTGTACTGTAAAAAAAACATCTATTAGTTACTCAAGCCGTACATTTTAATTAAGTATCTTTCATTTCCCAGTAGATTGTTCCAACAAAGTTTTTGTTACAACTTTATATGTTGAACGAAGGCGAAGGTAAGAAGTGATTAAAGACAAATTAAAACGTCTTGGTCTCACCGATCAACACTTGCGAAACGCGAGCGTGAATTAGCATTATCAAGTTTAAATAAACTTTGGCCGGAAATGCAAATAAGGTGATTAGTAAGTATGACATTAAAATATATTGTGTTCGAATGTTGAAAGTATTTGAAAAAAAAAATTAACTTATAAAAAAGCTACTTTAGTCTTTTTATACGGTTTCTAAATATTTAGTAATCCTATGTGTATGTATAATAATACAGGCTGTTTAAAAATATTTTAAATATATATTTTATTTATATATATATTTATTTTGTTTGTAGGAATTAATATATAATTTTTTGTTTTTAACTTCACACGTTCTATCCCTTATAGCAGGGTAGACAGATAACTAACCAAATTTATAATTTATTATATATATATATATATATATATATATATATATATATATATAAAATAATTGAATTAAATAAATAAACATTATCTTAAGTAAGACGAGTACCTTTGCAGATACAACTTTACTTTTCCAAGATTAATTACTGGATAAGGATGACTCCAGAAATTGTATCAAAACGCAAAACGTAGTTAAATCCTAACTAAATAAAACAAAAAGCTCTCCAACTGTGACGGAGAGGGAAATTATAATTTTCTCAGTGAGTGACAAACGCAAATTAGCCCTCCTCCTTAATGTTACTTACTTTGTTAGTACTTACTCCGTTAAGTAAAAGCCAAGAATGAATTCTGTCTAAAATGTAATCGCCGACGCCCTCAAAAATACCCTTTTACGTTTCGTGAAAGGTACTTTGAGATATTAATGTGCGTTCCAAAAAAAATGTTTTTTTTTTTAATATTTTATAAAAAAATTGGAATTAAATATTATATATTTGAATTAAAATGTGATATTACTTCCAAAAAAATATTATTTTAACATATTTTATAAAAAAATTGAAATTAAATATTATATATTTTAAATTAAAATTTAATATTACTTATTTCATTTGTTCCTCTTCCAGTATTAATGGACTGAATGATTATTGACAGCTTAATGACAGATGATTTTAATTTTTTTTTTCATATGCAATCATATTGATATATAGATTACTAATAAAACTACAGAAGTTTTTATTTCATATTTTCGAAATAATAAAAAAATGGGCATTCGAAAATTAATTTAAATTTCACTATTTGTTTACTCCTGGATTTGTCTTCATATGGTTGACTTTAGGATGCGCTAAAGAAATTTCGGCAGACCATAATAAACGTTTTTTTCTTAACATAAACAGTTCCCCAACCGGAAATCGAATGTACAATCATCATCAAATGGCGTTTTCTATTTCAATTATAAAGTAAAACCGAAGGCTTTCCCACCAGCGGCCCGTAACTAAGAGGTAGCGACGTGAAAGATCGGTAATTTACTCGTCGTCCAATACCGATGTCAAAGTCTGCTGGAGATTAAATGGAATTAGTGAGACGCGCCGTCTGCGCTGCTTAAATATATATATATATATATATATATATATATATATATATATATATATATATATATATATATATATATATATATATATATATATATATATATTATTTGAAATCTAAATGTGAGGCTGATTTTAACTGTTAGCACGATGGGCATGAGGTCCATTTACCATTCGAAGTAAACGGTATATATAAAATTTTTAATTTGCTCATTCTAATAGGACAAAACCTGGCGTTTAGTTCCGCAAATAAGCACTCCGCCAATCAACAAAAGTCGAAATAATGCCTTGAAATTTGCTGTAAACGCAGATAGGAGTGTCTTCCTTCCACTCTCTCCGGAATATGCATAAAGCCACAAAAAGTAACAAATCATACCTTTAGTATTCATGATTTATTGCTGGAATACTTAGTTATTTATTTTATTGTATTATAAATTACTTATTTTGTAATTAATTCAAAGTAAACAGTCAGGAATAATTCATAGATTAAAAGCAAAGTTTGTTAGTGACTTTTGTCTTCAATTTGAGAATTCATTATAGTTAAAATTTGGAGTTTAATTTCTTGTAATGTTCCGGCGTCCTCTCTCCTCTTCTATATAATAATATTAATCACTTTGAACTTGAAAATTTTTTTCCTTTCTACCCAAAATCAACCGATCATTGCCTCTTACGTGGCGGTAATCAACGCCGCGCTTTGTCAAATTAGAGCGAAATTTAAATTAGTTTAAAGAAGTCGTTCCACCGAGAATCGACTCACAACCAATGGCTATCACAGTCAGACGCTATCCCAAAGACAACTCCATATTAATGTAAATCCTTATGATAATACGTATAAGAGTAATTTATCACATTTAATTACAATTTAGTTGATCATATTAAGACCTTGTCTTTAATAACCTGCTTAAACATATCTCCCGTTTATATTAATTGTAAATTATTTAGTTGTAAATGACATATAATATGGCTTTAAGTTTCCATCTCAACACAAAACCGTGTGTGAACGCGTCCCGCAGAGATAACACCTCGTTAGCTATTTCCTTTTAATTGAGTTTCCGGTCGTTAGTCGTCACCTTCTTATCTCGTTACTTTGGGGCTTAATAAAAGCAGGTAGCAGTGGCGTATTGAAATTACGTGTTACTAATTATCTCTGTATATATTTTTGAAATCTATAATGATTTATTATATACAAAATATTAATAAAGTAATATTTTTAGCTGTTCAAACTTAAAATGTCTAAAAAAACACTTGTAGCCTTGTGAGTTTTTTTTTTAATTTTCATCTGTATCTCTATCTGCTGTTCACCTTTAAACTCGAAAATTTCATTCAAAAAGCGCTTTATAGACTTTTTTCATTTATTATTAACAATAACAAAAATAAATTGTACCCATAAAGTTTAATAAAAAACATTTTTTTTTTAATTTTTATATAATAAAAGCCGCAGACGCAAACTCATCTGATTTTATTCTGAATAAAAAGCAAATAAAAGAAAAAAAATAAAAAAAAATCAGAAATTACTATTACACCGCCAGTCAGTTCGTGGTAGCGTGATTCAAAATTTACATACAAATATTCCTTTTACATAGAATTTTAAAGTAGCGTTTACTACAATGGTATTACTAAGAATATTCAATACGAACATAGTCACGTACGAACGCTAGTGTATCATAAATATAAATAACGTGAATATCTTTATAAATAATTTATAACCGCATTTTGTATGCGTTTGGTTTTGTTTACATAATACATTGGGGCGAGCCGGAATTTCGTTACACGCCAATAAATCTGTGTGAAGCTGAACAGGTTTTCATATAGAGCGGAAAATGCAGAGTGGAGTGTCATAACACTCGGTTATCTTTTGCTAAGATATGCCGAAGATGTTATATGGCAATACAGAAGTAGAGAGATACTTATCCAGTACCTGTAACTGTCTTTTTTTTACAATAAGATTTAATTCCCACGACGGCTGCTTTTTTTCGATATTTTTTTTCACTTGGTAAAATAAGATAAAGTGCAGCATTATATTTTGTTGTTTTAGCTTCACGTTTTTCATCCCGCATAGCAGGGTAGACAGAAAGTACCTAGTGTCAAGACTCTCCGTACTTCGCTTTCTACCGAATTTTAGATATTGCGTAACGAGTGCTGGAACTTAACGCCGCACCTTGTCGTACTAGAACGAAGATGTGAAAATTGTTTAAATATAATCACTTCCCCGAGTGGGCAACGAGCCTACAACCGATCGTGTTTACAGTCAAATGATGTCCCACTGCGCCACGACCGGGCTCAGTAACATATTTCAAAACCATATTTAATATTTTACAGAATAAGTAAATCCAAAAGGAACGTCGAGAACGGAATATTTACGAGTTAGATTCTCTATGTCTATCCTACTATATATGGAGAGAGAGAGATGCGTATAGAACATTATTTCTATATTTATATATTTCTGTATATACTGTAGGTATATCTTTAAAGTAGGCAGACAGGAAGTAGGTAGACGTCATGACTCTAAAACTCCATTTTTCGTTTTCCGGTAAATTCGAGATATTACGTGTTAAGTGCTCTTACCAGAGCGATGAAATGAATATAATTTAAATATAATAATTCCCCTGAGCAGGAATGGAACCCACAGTCAGACGCTGTCCCACTGCTCCACGATCGGCCTCATACTTAGAATATTTTTATTGTTATCTTGGTCAACTTAGCAAAGATAACGAGTTCTTACTAATAAATTGCACCTACAAATTTTAAGCAAATCAACCTGTAAAACGTGTGTGAAAATGACGTTGAAATTCCTTACATATATTGACATTAAATAAACATAGACGTTAATAACAATGTATTAAAATCATTTTAATTGTTATAGATAGTGAAAAATGGACACCAGAGCTGATGATGAGGAGGCACCAACAGACTACACTGAACAGGAATTTGAAGGTACCATTGTAATAACTATGTGCCTATATTGATGTGGTAAAACCAGCTTCATACTTTATGCAATATTAGTTTTTATCTAATAAATATTAATATAAAAATACAAAGAAATTAAGACGTAGTGACTTGACACTTTGCTCCGTCTTATTGTTTAGATATACAGGATAAGACGTAAGGTTGCTCAAAGTATCAATTTATTACAATTAAGTATAATCATATAATAAATCAAATGCTCAATTTATATTTCATATGTTGTAATCACCAGAAGTGTTTTATTTTAACTAATTTATTATATTTACGAGGAGTTTAAGAACTTTTAAAGAAGATTCTAAGACTATTTTATTTACTTTTCAACTTTACTTTATTTTCTTAACTAAAACTGTTGTTAGGATTTCAAATTATATGCTTTACCGAGAGCTCATTTAGAGTTTGTGGAAATATATGTAAATAGAGGATTTGGGGCTGGTCGTGGCGTAGAAGAAACAGTTGAGGATTCGATCCCCACTCGGAGGAGTGATTATATTTAAAATTATATTCACTTCCTCGCTCTGGTAAGACAAAGTGCGGCGTTGAGTTACACCATTCAACACGCAATGTCTCGAATTTAGTGGAAAGCGAAGTACGTAGTGTCTTGACGCTTGTTCTGTCCCACTGCGCCGTGACTGGCCTCAGTATTATCATTTTTAAAATTTATTTTCATTTCTCCGCTGCGGTAAGCTAATCGCGGAGTTGGAGTTTTCACTCAGTACATAAATTCTCGATTTCAAGAAAAAAGCATTCAATGTAGTGTTTTGACACTAGGTTTTATCAGACTACCCTCTACGAGATAGAGCGTGACCCTGCTGTATCTAAAATCTTCTATAATTTTCTTACGAAAACTACATTCTGAACATAGCAGAATTTAAGTTTTATTATCTCTTATACTGATATATAAGGGTACAAAAAATATATATAAAATGTACTCTACCTTGTAAACTATATCATAATGCATCCTCCACAGACAGTAGAGGAGTGTTTTGATGCTGTTCTCAACTTTTGGACTAACTTTTGGTCATAGCGTGTTGATTCATAATTAGAGCATATTTTATGCTCTAAAACTTTATAAATTCTACCTTTATTGCAAAACTGTTAAAATGTATAGAGTGAATTGAATTTGAATTTGACTTAGCGAAATGTTTTAGTTTAAAATATTTCAGCCTCAACTCCATCGGTAGATAAGTTACAAATATTTTTTTTTAGCTTCACGCTTTATCCCTTGCGGGGTAGCGAATACGGAGCGCCAAACGCTACGATCCCTGCATACCTTTTTCGCCTCGTCCACAGTCATTATCCTCTTCATGCATGCTCTTCGGAGGGTCCTCATACCTTTTACGTGACCTTCGTCCCCCGAAACATTAGAATACAAAGATGAATTTCGGAAATAACTTTGTCTTTAAGATTTTTTTAAATTTAAGAAAACAACTCAGAGAGATTCGAACCCGCGTCTCTGATTCATCCAAGCGCTTTAATACCTAAGCCATGCGTTAGATCCGGCTTCGTCGACATTCTTATACGTAAGTAACGTGGGTTTGAATCCCATTGCGTTCACATTTTGTCAAAACTGTGGAGAAACACTTTAAAAATAGTAAAATATTTTATTATTTGTTTTAAAATAGGCTGAAGAATAAAAAAACATATATAAATAAGCCGTCTCTAACAACCTTAAGGAATGTTAACGAGAATAGATAGTGATTAAAATATATTTTATATTTTTTATACTTTTAATACACTACGAACAATATGGTCTTTACCAATTGCTTATTGAAATGAAATTACTTGCCATTAAAAGCACCATCGTAGACACTTACACGCGTCAATTGTGAACAGAAATTCAAACCACAGATTAGTTAGAAGAAACAAAGTAAAAACAAAAATATTATAGCAATATTAATATTTTTATTTTTACTTTGTTTCTTATATTATTATATATTAAGAAACAAAGTAAAAATAAAAATATTAATATTGCTTTTGTTTACTTTATATTTAATTATTTAAATTAAGGAGTTATATATTCAGAATTATGAATAACTAATATGGAAAACCCAAAACTCAATGTTCAACGCAAACATCAATTCCGGCCGCACATAACAATGAGAATTTTTTTTTATTTATTATTTATAATACTATTCAACGTATATTTTTTGTGAATAAATATTTTTCCTGAAATATTGAATGAGACTTTCATATGTAATTTGTTCTCTTGGAATATTTTCCTTGAAAAGTCAATAAAAAATAAAATTTTGAATATACAGATTTCATTTCGAATTTAATTCGGAGTTCAAGTAGAAACGCAACTTCCTTCCCGGCGGGGATTCCCCCACCGCACGATTCTTTGTTTTCTAATATTATCATTGCTCAAAACACTCGAACCAACTCTACACGTATATACAGGTGTATCCATATATAATTAGCCAATGTTAATATCCAATGAATGATATAGGGATCTAAAATAAACAATTGATCATCAAATATTTGGCGTCGCTTGGTTACCTCGTTTTGTATCGGTAATTCGAGTCATAATTAACAAACCAGTAAATTCAGAACTAAAATAACAAATCCCAAATGAACTTCCATTGTACAAAGCAATGCCTTAGCCTATAACATGTACACCAGCCTTATCATTTACTATAGTATACAAACAGAATGCAATTAATTGTTATTTTATTTTTTTAATAAGTTTCTATACCTTATTATTTAAATATATTTTTTCGTAATAACTTCACGCTCCTATCCCGCATAGCAAAGTACAGGAAGTACCTAGTGTCAAGACTTCATACTCCGTTTTCCGCCGAATTCGAAACATTGCGTGTCAAATTGCTCAACGTCTTTGTTTTACCAGAACGAGGGAAATAATTTAATTATATTCATTCCTCCCAATATATAGTGATAGGTTTGGTCTATTGACTTCTATGCTACTTCTAAGTGTAAGTGTCCTCTGTCACAAAACATGGAACATAGAAGTGATTTACATCTAGATTTTTTAGAACTTACTCACAAAAATCCATAAATAAACTTTATTTTTAACTCTTTCTTTATAATAGTTGTATTTAATGAATTTTAACTTCATATTTGAGTTAATTTTGGGAACACTTATTACATTTATTTGCTTTACAATTAAAATAATTGTTAGTGTATTTAAACAAAAGATTATTTTATAATAATAAAGCAATTCACGCTGTATACAACCTTTATTGCGCGATACAACAGCGATTATCTAATAATATCATAATAGCCGGTATTTACTGCAATGATTCATAAAACTTCGGATCGCACTCGTTAAATGTATTTAACTCATATTTCCTTCCATTTCGTAGCGAATTAAAGTTATTATATAGGAATAATTTAGCTTGAAAGTAATAAAAACTGTATTTAAGATATTATCATGCGTATAAAAAAGATTACAGCTCGTGTATGATTTTAGTTTGAAGTAAATATAAATGTTAGTCGACTGTAAAGTGACCGTCTGTGATATGTTAGTTTGAAAATATTTGTACAGGAAGCTATCTGCTTCTGCTGAGAACAGCCGAAAAGAAAACCTGCAGTTGCAATATTTAAATATAATTTTATAATAAACTGACATGGCTCACAATCACTATTCATCACATATAAATATCAATATAGTATTAAAATTTGTAATTCCATAATTTTTCCCACAATATAAGCGCTTTACTGTCTCATTGTGGATATTAAAAATTTCTGTTTATTTTTAAATTAATAAGAAAAAAAATTATTCAAATAAAAAGAGGAGACGAAAACATGTCACGTTATAAACCATCTTAATATATCACGAAACAAAAAACGATCATATTTTACCAAATATTTATCGCTAGTTCCACAGGAGTAACGATAATCGTCAACAACTCTACCGTCATATTACATCGCTCAAACACTCCGAACGAATAGCTGTAATCAAATAAATGCTGTTTCGGAAACACCTCAGTTTATTCCACCAATAATGACCACCAGCGGAAACTCAATCGATACATATACGATTCTATATTCACGCACAGAGGAGGCTCTATGTCTCTACATGAATTATTCATGGGACGTTGATGTTATGGTTTGTTATACTTAGAAAATTGAAATGTTTTTTGTAAATCGTACTAATGGCTCCCTGCGTTGAATGCGACTTTGTTTTGATGCTTTTGTTACTGAATTAGGCACTTAACAGATTAATTTTGTTACTATTTTTCTATATTTACCTTTTTTGAGAATAAATATAGAGATAGATCTCTATTCCCATTATAAAGCCATCGTGGTGCATTTAGATAGCGTCTGACAGTAACCACGACTCTCGATTTCGAACAAACACCATAAAATCCCGACTACTTCTCACTGCCTACTCTAGTATGCGGAGTACAGCATAATGTAAAGTGGTAGAACTTTTATATCGCGATCAGACATCCGAAAATATTTTAAATACCATTTTTTTTAGTGGATATTAACCATTCACATATTAATATCCACACGTTATACGTATGTAATACAACTACAAATATTACTAACGTTATAGTTTTAATAGAATAACTAACATTGCCAAACTTCAAACTTTTGATTTGAAAGTTAACTTCCACTGCTCTAGTATTTCGATGCAATTCAATTACGCGAGTTAAGGCTAAATTAAATTTCACTTTCAAGATTTTAACATGGCAGCACTACAGGTATCTCTAAATTAGTATGCGGTTAGTTATTATTATTGAATGTATATACATATATATATATATATATATATATATATATATATATATATATATATATATATATATATATATATATATATATATATATATATATATATATATATATATATATATATTTGTATTAGGTTGGGTTGTCAATTTTTTTGAAAATGCCATATAGTAACAGTGAAGATGTAGCTTTCTAATGATGAATTAGGCATTTGATTATTCAAGGTATTTTTTGCAATTTTCCTAGCATCAAAGAAACACATTCGGTCAAACGAGTTAATCTAATTCACACGCATGATGATTTCTCCTCTACACTACGATTCAGGAAATATGCAATACAATATTATTTGTTATAATTCAACGCTGTTTTTCGTATCCATGTGTAAAGATACAACCGAATATTAAGTATAAAGTGGAGGAACTCAACGCCGCGCTTTATCTTATCTGATCTGAAATTACAATTATTGAAATTTCTTTTCCTTACAGCAAGATGTCCCACCACACAGCAATAGATGATACTTGGATTTTATATTTTCTTATTATATTTAAAACGAAAAGCCTATATAAACCATTAAAATACACTACATAATGCATATTCTATATCGTCGTCGTCGTCAGCCAATCGCAGTCCACTGCTGGACATAGGCCTCCCCAAGTTTGCGCCAAACACCCCACCACAATTATACCCACAATATATTCTATATATTGTGGGTATAATTCCCACTGAGATGCTTAATGAAATTTAAATTATTTTTATTCGCTCACTCTATTAAGACAAATTACAGAGTTGAGATACACAGACAATATCCCAATATCGGACATTTATCTTGACACTAGGTTCTCTGTGAATGCTTGCGTCATACGAATATGATCGTAAAGCTGCAGAAAACACGAAAATTAACGATTTTAAAATTAAACCATCTATCGGAATACAAATGAAATCAAAATCTAAACACAAATATTGCGCTGATGATTTCAAAACGAAATCACAGGAATTAACAAGCAATCTAATAAACAATTTACATTTAAAGCTTCGCCGGCAAAGCTCTAGGTAATTGCTCTACGGAACATTGGACGCGATTTGCTAAACACCAAAGCGACGCTTTACAGCCTTTAGATTGGAAATTCTAAATGAGAAGAAAAACTCACCTGAATGAATTACTCGAACATTATGTGACGTTGAATTTGTTTAAACATTATATATTACTACATATTTACTATAATGCATGTCTCCTTAATATTCATTTAGCTTCAGGAGTATCCCACATAGAGTATAATTTTAGTAATGATACTCTTTTACCACTTCTCATCTAATTTTCAGATACTGTCGGATCCAAACGCTGTAAAACATTACTTAAGTGACGTATTACCAAGAATAACCGCAAAAAGTAGTTACGCCAACGTAACCCCGTTTTAGACACGTAACCTTGTGACAAGGGGTAAATTAAATAAGCGCCTAATACCTGGCTCTAGTACACGCACAGTATGACGCGGGTCGAGCTCGGCTTTATATGGTAGTAATAGGCGAAGATTAACTCATAATAGATGTGCCGGTGATGAATTTTAGTTTAGACCCTATTTATATAAGATTACCAAACACTTGCACGCCAATTTGTGTAATATTTTCAAAAAAGGTTGGTTATTGTGGCTTTTGTAAGATTTCTTCCCCGATTATTATTAACCATCTGTTTAGGAATAATATAAATATAAATATTTATTTAATAAATTAGAGAACTAACTATAGTACGCGGTGGAACACCATCAGATCATCTGCCAACTTTTTATATTCAGTATTGTCAGGTGTTTCCATTCTCCTAACTTATTGAAATAACCGCGGCGTAGTGATGCGTTTTTCGAGATGATATATCTTCTGGAGGTAAGACGAATACGAGGTATCTTCACACGTTGATTATCAGCAATACTAATGAAATTCTTAATCTGAAGCATAAGGTGCTCAACAGCATTCTGCAAAGACAATTATTAATTTAAATGCACATTCCAATATTTACAATTACATGAGGAGTTAAATCTAACACTTTTTTGAATCAACTTAAATTATTTTGAATTAAGTGTTTTCAAGCAATTTAAGCCATAATTTATCATAATAATATCAGTATTGTAAGTAACGCCACATTATTTCTTCATCCTATAACATTTATATCACGTTCAAAATAAATGACACAATCGTGGTCTCTACATCGTCGACTCTACATAATGTTAATCAGAATATAATACAAGAGGGAAATGAAACAAAATCAATTTATTTATATAGAGGCCTCTAATAACAAATAATAAGTTTGGCGAAGTATAGACAACGTACAGTGCGAGGAGAGTTCGGTCACGAGGACCGCTCGTTACGTGATCAGGGTTGACCAAAGTCCGGAAAATTATTTTTATATTTTTTAATATTTTATTTATATTTTATATTAAGGCTTATTAATACACAAATGGGATAAAAATAATATTTTTATAAAATATATACAATAACGTGTACAAAACGTTTTTAGAAACCCGTTAAACAGTGGGTTCAGTGGGTAGAATACTTGAAATTTTTCTAAGAGACGCGGCTTTCAGTCTGCTCAAATTTTATATTTTTTAAGAAAATTTTATTTTTGTTAAAATTATAGTATGTTAAGCTACAATAGTTCACCCTAGAGCCAAGTATTAAGAGTGAAAAATACAGAACACTTACCTTAATGACGTAAAAAAGAGACAATACAAGCAAGTGTACACTACACAAATGGGTTGAAGCTATTTTATATTGTGTAAGAACCAAGCAACAAACTTTTAACTACCAAGAAAATAAAAAATAATCATCCTAATATCGAACCCACAACCCTTGCGTTCACCATCAATTTTTACAGTTATTTTTCTATATCAATGTAATTGATGGCTTTCAAAATATTATCCTGATACAAGTATTTATATTTCATTTTGTTTACTGAAGTTATATTTTGGATAAATTTTCCCTCGAGTGAACGCAAATAATGATTTGCCACAAACGTTTGTATTGGAGTGAGTGGTGAAAGTTCTGAAGCTACTTCAAATAAAAGCCAAATTTTTTGTTCACTTGACACACATTACTTTTTTCTTTTCATGTAAATAGACATAAAATATATGAGATTTTGTTATTTATTAGAAAAATATAAGAATAAGGAAGAAATTGTAGAGATTATAACTCTCTACTATTTTATACTCTATACTATTCTATGCTTGTTTAGTAAAAAAATGCTTGTTTAGTATGTATATAAGTGTAATATTCGCCTATCTCCATTTTTTTGGTATAACTTTATTTCATATAAAATTTAATTACATCTCTACTACGCATGTACTAGAGATGTAATAAAATCCATAATAAAAAATGTAGAATTTTTAATTATATCAAATAAAAAAATAAAACCTAATTATATAAGACCAAAACAAACATCAGAAAATAGAGTTAATATCTTTAGAAAAAAACCTATAAGTTAGTACAGCGAGCCGGCGAGCCGGCGCGTGGCCAGCCCTCGCCTAACCTATCCCGTCATTATAATTCAGATCTCGAATTCGGAATTTGTCGCAAGTGACCGGTGGCTAGTTTCGCATTCGGTCCAGACGTTTATCGACACTGCTCCTACAACGATACACTTTTGTGTGGCTTTTTGGAAATACAATCTACGTCCGTACAGATCTATTTGAGAATTTTGTGTTTTATATGTAAAATTTTATTTTTATTTTTATTTCAGGATAGACAGGAAGTACCTAGTATCGTACTCTTGAGTTTGAGACTTAGCCTTTTGAGTTGTGGAACTCTACGCCGCGCTTTGTCTTACCAGGCCTAGGACAAGAAAATAATATAAATATAATCATTTCACTAAGTGCAAACCCACTTCGGTCAGACGCGTCCCAATGATCTACGAGCGACCACAAAGATTTTATTGTATAACAGAGCAGTAGAAGATAACCCAGTGTCAAAAAGCTTTGTTCTCTTTTCGCCCGAAATTGAGACACACTGTTGAGTGGTAAAATAGAACACTAAATATTTTATTACGAGAGCAAGGAAATAAGAATATTTTTAAACATTGCCTATAGTTTTCCAAGTTAGATTTGAATCTATAACCATTATTATTAAATATTTAAAGTCAGACGCCGTCCACCACGATAATATTCCCCTAGATAGTTATGGTATTGAAATCTAATATAATTATATAACGGCCTAATAACCAAGTTGAAAATACTTTTTTATATCAAACCTTAATCAACACACTCACTCAATTACTGTTCAATGATTTACACCTTTTGCCTTAATTTGTAATCTTACATGGCAGAATTTGTAGCAAGAAATTCTTTGTAAACTAAAACGATCAAAAACAAAGTATATAAGTCTAATATCCGAGTACAGCCGCCTTGAATTGAGATGCCCCGCGCGTGCCTCGCAGCTGACCCCCGTTACGTATTCACATCCGCTCATCGACAATACGCCGATGTTTCCTTTTATCTTCACCCCAAAATAAAATACAACACTATATTATTTTGTCTTTCTGAGAAATTGAAGGGTTTGCCTAAAAAATGGTGTTTTTTATATTTTTAGAGATGTTCGTTATAGAATTAAATATTTTTTATGGAATCTTAAAATAATGTAAAATAGGAAAAAATAAATCCAAAGAACTTAATTGTAGCCAACAACCATAATACATTTTAACAAGCGTATCAAAATTTTGACACAGCCTGATAACGTATATCTCAGTGGTCAGAACGCTTCGGTCGTAAACAAGAGACGCAGGTTCTAAGCCCGGTACGTTTATGTTTTTTTGTAAATTGAAAGTATTTTTTTTAAAGGGTTAAAAAAACTAAAGTAACTTGATTGTTTCGAATCCGCAATTCTTTCACGGATCAGTCTGTATGCTTTTACAATAGGATCTCAGAAAACGTTTTAGATTGTTCCATGTCACAATTTAGAACATATTGTGAAAAGATGTTTGTGTGTTAAAGGTTATTACCATATTAATGACTTCATAAATGATAACATGCCTTGGGAATGAAGTGTTCGCTCCAGTCTACTTCAAAGGTGTGACACCTTGTCAGTAATAAATATTATTAATTTGTACTTTTTTTTGCATTTTATAATGAAAATAATCGCGCTGAGTGTCTTGCGCCGATTTATCTCAGGTCTGAGGCATTAACTTTACTGGATTGGTGGTAAATAATTTGACGTTCAAAAAATGAAGAATATAACTTGTTACTTTGAATAAAATTATTATATTTTGACTTAAACCTCAAATTGATTTGATTGAATTTATTAGGAAAACAATAAAGATAAATTTTGGTTGTATTTCTACCGAAAACATTCTAGAAATTATGAACAAATCTAAATACACTGCGAAATAATTCAAGCAGTCAGAAACCAAGTGATTATATTTAAATTATTTTCACTTCCTTACTCTGGTAAAAGACAAAGTGCGGCGTTGAGTTCCACCACTCAACACGCAATGTCTGTAATTCAGTGGAAGTGCGGAGTGTCTTGACACTAGGTACTTTCTGCTATGCAGGATAAAAGCGTGAAGCTAAAGGATATATATACATATATATATATATATATATATATATATATATATATATATATATATATATATATATATATATATATATATATATATATATATATATATTCCCTTGCCCTTTTCCCCTCACCATAATATAAAACGGAAGAATTTACTTATTTGTACGTTTGTTTGTTTGAACGCGCTATTCTCGCTGATTGGAATTGAAAAATTCTTTTTGTACTGAACAGTACATTTATTGAGGATGGCTATAGCCTATATAACATTACTCAACGACAGTAATAATAAATGTTGTGAAAACGGCAAAATATATATGTATTTTTCAAGCTTACCTTGCGTGCGTCGAGTAAACGATGAAAGTTACGCAAAGGTCATGTATTACAACACTGTTCCTCTCTAAAAGTTCTAGAAAAAAGTCCACTGCAGCATATACTAAGCCTTTACAATTGACTCACGAAGGTGTTTTTTTTAGCTTCACGCTTTTATCCCGCATAGCAGGGTCGACAGAAAGTACCTAGCGTCAACACACTCCGTACTTCACTTTCCACCGAGACATTGCGTGTTGAGTGGTGGAACTCAACGCCGCTCTTTGTGTTTACCAGAGCGAGGAAGTGAAAATAATTTAAATATAATCACTCCCCCGAGTGGGGATCGAACCCACAACCGATTGTGTTTACAGTCAGACGCTGTCACACTGCGCCACGACCGGCCTCATGTTTTATAAATATGGCCCCGGTGTTATTATATGCTATATATTAATCCTTATATAAATAAATAATTTATTTATCACAATCACTTATTATTGAACAACACTGCCTCTTACAGTATTTGACTTCAAAAAATATGAAAGTAATTATTATCGTTTTAAAATAATAACGCTAAATACCACGCGTGCAATAACGTATGGGGAGTGTGGTGCGGTGAGGCGGAGGGACGCTGGCTGACAGTGTCGATAGTGTTCTTACGAATAATATAAAAGCTAATCATATCAATTAAGTCGGCTAAAAAATTGCCGTCTGAGAGCTATCTTGTCGTGCCTTAATAAAAATTTTGGAGGTTACGCAAACATGATGAAGTGTAGGATTGTTTGTCTTTAATAGTTAGTTTAAATAATTTAGCATATATCTAGCCTTTATGTGGAAGCCGCTATAAACAAAATAGTGAACTATAAATTTAATTAGATACTTCTTAGAAAACAATTTTTGAAAAACCCTATAAATATTGCAACGCAGCTGGATTTGAACCCACGTCTCTTGGATACCGTCCAAGCGCTCTGACCCCTAAGCCATGCTTTCTACTACTAACTGCGTCGAAATTCTTATACGTTTTTGTTACAACTTATTTATGTTGTTAGCATCTCTATACAGAGATTTTTACAAATTTTTACTACTTAAAGATTGTTAAGAAATAATCGTTTAACAAGAGAGATTGCTATTTATTTTAATATTTACTATTTTGTGTCTAATTCTAATCCTAAGTGTTATTCGACATTTAGGATTAGAAAATATTTTTTGAAAAATTTTTATACGTTTTTTCACGCATGGCTTAGCGATCAAGGCGCTTGGAGCGTTTTCGGATCCCGCCACATGTCGACTGTAGTATCCATATGTGGACGAGTAAAATCAAATGTGGACCATGGTGTCATATGTGGCCGATTAAAATTACATGTGGACCGTGGTGCCGTATATGGGTGAAGGAAATCACGTGTGTGTGGATCATGATGTCATAAATGTGTATATGAAAACTGATGTCCATACAACCTGTCCAAGATAACATGAAATTTGGAAATAGAAAGAACACGTGCAGGTAAAAGAAAGAAATAGCTATAATATAGTGAGTTTACGGGCGATGCTGCGAGCGGGCCGCTAGTGCACTATAAACTAAAAGGATTATTTAAAAATAGCTACGATACAGTAAAGAAAACATATAAACTTATTATTTATAACAAAATATTAAAAAAATAATACATTTTATTATATTTGCTATGTTTGGATGCAGAGGTCGTTTTAAGAGGAAATAAAAGCACTATTTCATGATACAGTGCTATTTACGTAGATATTAACCGAGGCCCTTGCTAATGAAAACAATCTTCCCGGATAACGTGTCTTTTATACTTCCGCAAACCAATATAAGACGATGTTATAAGAAGATACGAGTATGATAAATAAACTATATTTTGTATTAGTTAGTTACATTTATTTATTTATTTATCTATCTAATCTTAACGATTCTATTATGGACATCGCAGGAGTATTAAATGTATAGTTGACTCTAAAAAAATTAATTATTTGATATACGAATTGCATAAAGAAATAAAATAAATAAAAACCAAAAAATAAAAACTTGCGTCTTTCCCCGAAGCATCCCTTCAGAATGCCTTTTTCTGGGGTGAAAGAAAACTGGTTCAGTTCAACCTCCTGAAGACACAGGTTTGGTTAACCACTAAGAAAAAACCATTTGTTGTATCACTAGTTTACGAGAACACTCTTAAAGCTGCATCCGATATCAGTATACTGGGCCTTAGCGTTTCGAGTGACTACCAGTATCGTGATCACTTGGAAAGCAAGGCCAAATTAGCCTGGAAAAAACTTGATGCGAGACGGTACTTCACACGCCAAAACACCGTTTGGCCCTTTATAGGGCCCAAGTTCAGCCTCATAGGGAGTATTATTCTCATTTCTGGGCTGGTGGACCCGAGTACCAGCTTAAACCATTTCTTCGCATACAACGGAGAGTCATTCGGATCGTTGGGGACCCAATAATCTGTGACAGTCTTGATATTTAGAGACATTTCATCGTTATGCGTTCTCTGTCGCATATATTAAGGGGAGTATTCTGGAGAACTGTTTGACCTGGTTCCTGCCGATGAATTTTCCAACCGCACTACCTTCTGGATTCGTGGCGTTCTACAACTGTGCGGGTTTGTTGGAATTTCCTTCCACGTGCCATACAACTGTAGAACGGTCTACCTGCGGCAGTGTTTCCAGGTCGTTACGATATAAAAACCTTCAAAAAGAGCGCTTATTCCCACCTTAAAGGCCGGCAACGCTTCTGTTGCTCCTCTGGTGTTACACGGGGCCGTGGGCGGTGGTGATCACTTACTATCACAAGACCCGTTCGTTTGCCTTGCTTGTCCTATAAAAGATATAACAGCGGGACAGTGCCCTTGCGCCTTTTTGTATTTTTTTAAATGGAATCTTCATAAAGGAGAAGTGTACAATTAAATGCATTTGAGGGTTTCTTTTCTTGCTCAATGAATTAATGTATAATATTTCATTTTTGCCACAGCGTTGAGTTCCATCTGAATTTCTGAAGAAAAGCTGCGGACGGAATGTCTAGATATTAGGAGGTTCTCTTTGGTTACCTTGCTATATGGGATTACACGTGACAGATATCTATAACTTCAAATTGTATTCTCCGTACAGTGTGACATTGACTCAGTGATTGGTCCTTTACTGGCAAGGATGAAACACCATAACTGTACTGAAAGAACTGAACTAAACTGTATTAAAAAATAAAAACAATTTATAAAGCAACTATAAGTTATTAACCCATTGTGTTTGTAATACCGCTTGTAAACCTACCTGTTCTGACACGTCGCATCGTGTGAATAATATATAGACATTGGCCGCCCCGTGTTAACTGGATTATAACGTGGTATCGAGTTCTAGGCGAGTGGAGCTTGTTGTTATTGATATATGTGTATATATATATATATATATATATATATATATATATATATATATATATATATATGTATGTGTGTATGTACAGAGACTTTTATTTGTGTGTTTCAGAAAACTTCTGGGATATAGTGGGTAGAGAACCCAGTGTTTTTTTTTAAATATAAAATTTACTGCACTACGGACTGGGTCTGATTATTTTTTTACTTATTATTATTTATTTTTCATTTGAATATAATTATAATCAGCTACTTAAAACTAATATCTATTTTTATATTTAAGCGACATTTTGGTAAAATTAAATTATTTTAACTCTACGAGGTACGTTTATACAAATTATTATTCATATTAAACATATTTTAAAATAATTAAAAACGTGACATTTTGGAGAAACTAGTGTAACAACACTCCGTTTTTACACAACTACCTGCTGTCACTTGTCATTTCGTTTGCACGAACTTTTTCTATTTCTATCTTTATTACTTTCAAATGTAAAATAATAAGTTCAAATTTTTTCTATCTTATAGGAATTTTGAAAAATATGTCAAATAACTCACAGAAAGTCTATGTCTTCAACAAAATATTTATTATTGATTAAATTTGAACCTAGAACCATTTCGTTCAACTAAACCATGAATGTAAAAATGTGTTTTTATGTAGCTTTTTTTTATTTATAGAAACTAACATACCTAATTGGTATTCAATGCTCACAACAAAAGTTTATCGATACTGTGTCCCGGACCGGCTTGTTAGTTCTACTCCTATAACTAATAGACAAATATTATGACGTTTTCTATAAAAATATATTTGGGATTCGTATAAATATTTGTAAAAAATGTCTAACATTATGTAAGACTCACTTGTTTACCAGTGACAGGTACCAACGACGTCGGCTATACAATTCAAGTTAGAAGTAACAAGTATTTTATATTGATTTTTTTTATTTTTTGAAAACAGTTGTGTTTTATTTTTTAACATATAAGTATATCTTACAAAAAGTTATATAAGTCGTAGAAAACCAGCACCATATAGAAAACAGAGTCCAAAATACTAGAGAATGGTTATGATATTAGGGAAAGAACATGTATGGAGAAAGTATGCACTAATCGTCTAATATATAAACACATCTGATAAGAGAAACAAGAGGGCTGGGACCAATCACTATAACTGGGATCTCCGCTCCTATTAACTCTATGCTGTTAGGAAAATAGCATTCCAAAATACTTGTTGTGTTTTCAGACAAATGTATCAAAGAATACGTTATATTTAAAAATACATTATATTTTTTAAAACGTTAAAAAATACGTTATATTTCCTCAATTTATAAAATAAGTTATATTTCTAAAAATACGATATATTTCTTAAAATACGTTATATTTTTTAAATTTATAAAAATAAGTTATATTTATAAAATTACGTTATGTTTCCTAAAATACGTTATATTTCTTATTTAAATTTTAACAAAACAAAAACATTTTAAGAGAATTCACTTCAAACAACCCTTTCAAAAAACCATTATTACTTCAATCCTCGTACAACATCTTTGTTATCATTTCATACATAACAATATATATTAAACGCTCATTTTTAATAATAAAGTTACAATGAATGAATGAATGAATGAATGAATTAAACGTAAAATAGAAGTAATATTTTGTTCCTAGAAATGTATGAAAATGTTAGTGTCATATCACCAAATATTTCAAATATTTCAAATATTTGGTGTTATGACACTAACAGTTCTTTGTAGTTGCTAGTCGTATAAATAACGTAGATTTGATTAAGATACGAATGTTCAAAATTAAATTACTTATAATAACAAAATAATAATATGAATTTAATTTAAACTGACAGATGATTGGATTTTAAATAAAATTAAATTTGATTTAATATTAGTAAAATATTTTAGTTTTTCTAATTGATGTCTCTGGGAGTTATTAATTGCCATTTAATCTTAAACACTGCTACAGAATGCTCATACCATTCAAAAGAGAAAGAGTTTCTTTCTGATTATTTATATGAATGGAGGAAGCTAGTGTTTTTGTTCTCAGTTGATGATTTTTTAGTATTTTATAATTTTAGATATATAATTTGTCTTCCATATTTCTCAAAACTATTTCAGCTATATTTATCATTAGAAATGTTCGAGTAAACGTAATACCTAAGGTTAGGCCTAGAATGGCCTAGACGACATTAAATCAAACACATGTAAACACTTGTTGTTCAAGTATTTGTAAATTGAACACGAAGCGACCCACCGCCAGCACAGCCCGCGCCGTCCTTGTCGCAATACTTCAGAATCATAAAAAAGGTTATTTTAATATTCCGCCGTGAAATTATTTTTAAAAAGATTTTCGTCCTCAAGGGCTTTTACCTTTCACCCCGTCAGTTGTTCTCTCGGTTATAAATTCAGATTTCTCCCAAGACTGCTGAGAGCCGAAAGATCATAATAAAATTAAAGTGTCGCTATAGTTGATACTGATTTGCATTCTTTGTGAACAACCTAAGTGAGCTCACGGTTCATTGAATTTTAATTTACTTCGAAATTGTTATTTTGGTATTGTTGGCGTATCGTAATAAGTGTGGGTTCGAATTTAATAAAAATATATCACGTAGGACCATCGTGACACAGTGGGACATTAGATTTAAAAAATATTTTTTATATCTCCGTTCTGGTAGGGGAAGGCTCGGGGTAGAGTTTGGGCACGGAGTGTCTTGAAATTGGGGTGTCTCTGACTATCCTGTTATGCGGGATAAAGTAAAGTAGTTCTTTTTTTACGTATTATTATGAAGAGAATACGTATTATTATTATTACGTATTTTATTACTTTGACCAGTTAATGTAATGCTCAGATTTGGTTAGTATCATTGTCTAATACGTATTAATAGATAAGTTGAAAAATAACAAAGAAAAAGTAAAGATACAAATAGACGTACAACATTATGCCTGTATATTGGATATGCTGCCTGTATATTCACATCTCTTATTTTATATCTATTTAGTAATACATTATTAATATTTGAGGCCGGTCGTGGCGTAGTGGGATAGTGTCTGACGGTAAAAGCGATACGTGGATTCGATCTCCATTCGGAGGAGTGATTACATTTAAGTTATTTTCACTTCCTCGCTCGGCTAAAAAGACACAGTGCGGCATTGAGTTCCAACACTCAACACGCAATGTCCTGAATTCGATGGAAAGTGAAGTACGGAGTGTCTTCCCTTCCCTTTGTCTATGCTATGCGGGATAAAAGCGTGAAGCTAAAAGAAATTATTACTACTTTTCGGGGTCGTCGAAAAGACGGAGCGCCAAACGCTTCTGCATTCCTCTTCATACATGCCCTTCGGGGGATTTTCATGATCTTTACGTGACCTTCCTCCAGTATAATTGATAGTGTGTTTTCGAACCGAGGTCTCCTCTGAAACAAAATTGTCATATAAATGTATAAATTTATACAGTATTTCAGTTTTGATGATAAAAAAAAGGTTAATATATTAACTTTTTTCCAACGTTACGAGTGAACTTGTCAAAAAGCCCATAAACTCAAACAAAGCTCGCCTTGGCCACAATTGTGGCGAACAACGCTTGTTTACCGGGCAGGCAGGTAGGCAGGCAGTTGTTTTAGCATTTTTATATACGATTTAAAATTTTATAAAAGTGCGTTATATATATATTTTATTCAATTTGAAGTTTTCTTTTAACTAAGCTTTTGATTGTAAATTTCAGAATAATATTTTCACTAAAATGTGTAGTTTGTATGAACCTTATATTTTAATACTTTAACTTTGAATAAACTCAAAAATTCTGTATATAATAAACCTAATACAGAAAATATTTTTAAAATTAATATTCACTTTTGGAGGTTCAAAAAGCATTTATTTGTTATAATCGCTTATCTCCCAATTTAAGAGAGTTACAAAGTATACTATTTTCCACTTTTCATTTGTTTTAAATTATTTTTTAGTTGAGCAACGGAACTCAACGCCGCACGGTCCGCTATTACACCATGGGATTAACCTACCATGACCATCACGTTTACAGTCAGATGTCTTCCTACTTTTTTATATGATCCTTGAGGCCGATAGTAGAGCAGTGGGACAGCGTCCGACTGTAGCGATGGCTGTAGATGCGATTCCCACTCAGAGGAGAGGTTACATTAAAATTGAGTCCACTTACTCGCTCTGGTAAGACAAAGTGCGACATTGAGTTCCGCCACTCGACAAGCAATGTCTTGAATTCGCCGGAAAGCGAATAATAGAGAGTCTTGACACTAGCTACTTTCTGTCTTCCCTGCTATGCGGGATAAAAGACTGAAGCAAAGGATGAAAAAAATATCCTTTATAAATTAATATAAAAAAAACTCAACAAATCTAGGACATTTCAGTGTTCTACTAAACGAAGCGGTATAAATATAATATAAACATAAGGAAATCAGAGCGCTCCTACAATGATGTACAATACCGCCTCGTTACGGAACTTCCCCGAACGCATTTACGATGTAAATGTTTAATTGCGAGGGAGTATGGATGTAATGTAATGTATTCACGAAACAATTAATAAAAAAAATCAACAGAAATATGTAGATGTGTTTTCTTTATATAAAAAAATAGAACAAATTAAAAAAAAAAAAAACAAAAATATTACCCAATGTATATTGAATTCGTTAACTTAGTAATGATACTTGTGACTAATAACAGTAAAATAATATAAAATATTTATTTTCTATATAAAAACAAATAATATACAGTTTTAATATGTATTTGGTTAAGAATGAATATTCTTTCTAATAATCTACATTTTTTATATGTATTTATTTAATTTCAGAGACATTTGCGGGTAGCGGAACATAACGCCGCATTCTACCTCGCCAGAGTTAACTAATAAAAATTATTTTACTCTAATAATTTCCCAAAACGGGAATCAAACTCACAAAAACCAGACTTTAGTTTGATAGAAAATTGACTAATGTAGAGAGATAATATAATCTTATAATTTAAATTAAACAAAAAAATCCCCTTCTCATTCTAAAAGTAGTTGCCATTGAGAGCTCTGTACTTAGCGTTGTCTAACTTAGAGCATAATATTGTTTCTGTACTCAGCTGACCATAGAGTATGAAGCTTGCTGTCACATTGGAAAGGTATTCAAATAATAACATCTTTGCTTAAAGTAAACCTATTTGGGATGGATTAATCGCGTATATTTTGGTATACGAAATTATATTTTAGAAATCCAGACGTTTTAAATAATTAACAATAGTCAGTGGTCACAGGTGCACTAATGTACAGACTACTGTAAAATTTTTGTACGTGATAAAAATGTTTTAATTTAAAATATGTACAAATCACGAATATCAAAGATCTTATTAAGATCTTTTTTCTTCACGATTTTTAATGAAATTTCCAAATGGATATACTGTAGATGGAATTATTGCATATTTTGGTATTCATAAATACATTTACAGCCCGTGGTCATAGATCTATGTCTACCAGTGACCACGGGCTACTGTAAAGTGTTCAAAACGTCATATTTTAAAAAAAATATTTTGAAATACTTAAATACACGCGAATGATACGTTTACTTACTCATCGCCGTGCTTTATTTTATCAGAAATATTCTTAAATACACGGTACATATGCCATAATAAAATATTTTTTTTAGTTCTTGCCTGTCTGTTTGTTCTGGCTAATCTCTGGAATGTCGTTGGTCTGGTAATTTTACCAAATATTTCATAAAAGTGGCGATGGCTTCATGTTTCCTAAATAAAATTAATACCCTTTGAACCCTTGTCTAAACAGGTGAAATCTATAAAACCTCCCCACTAGGGATGACGAGAAGCTTTTCTTTAGCTGGCATAGCAGGGTTGACAGAAAGTACCTATTGCCAAAACACTCTGTAGTTCGCTTTCCACTGATTTCCATTTCAGACATTGCGTAACTCAACGCAGCACTTTGTCTTACCAGAGCGAAGTGTAAATAATTTTAAGCATCACTCCCTCGAGTGGGGATTGAACTCACAGCCGGTCGCGTTTATAGTCAAACACAGTCCAACTGCGCCACGACCAGTCTCTATATATAATGTAAATAATTGATAAATACTATTATTTAAATATTTATTACAAAAAGCTTTCGACTTCACAAATATATTTGAAGTTATACATTAATGTATTAGGTTATTCAAATTCTGTATTTCGCTAACATTACATTAATACTTGTTTAACATGGTTCAGATATAATTTACAAGAACTACACAGAGTCTAGAGTCTACATAGAGGTCTTACTATGTAGATTATATATTATTCGTATAATGTATTTTTTTAACGTTCACGCTCTTTTACTATATTTTTTTATAAAATGTGTTTATTATTTTCTTTGGAATATCTTATAATTTTTTACAACTTATTTGTACGTAACTTAACACCGCTTCACTCTTTATACAAAAACTAACTTCAGGCCGTCGTGACACAATAGAATAAATTGTAATTTAATGGCAGAAAGCGATGACATCACATCAATGATTAGGGGCAGGAAGTCTAGAACGAATTGACTTTGAGTTCTCCGACTATATTTGATACAATGCGTAAATGCTTGCAACTGGAGTATGTTTTATCAGCTTCATGCTTTATCCCGCATAGCCGGGTCAGAGATAGCCTAGCGTCAAGACATCTGACGACGGTCGCCTCAAATCAAGTTATTGATTACAGTATTGAGTGGTAAAATTAATGCCAAACTTTCGCTTACTAGAGTTGAGAATTAAAAAAACACATTTTACATAATAAATTTTAGTCGAAATCAAATTACATAATCATTACACCGAGTGGGAATCGAACCTAACAACGAATCACGTTCACACTCCGACGCCATCGCTACTGATCCATGATGGCCCCATGTGATAATGATAATAATAATAAATTTAGATACTTAATTAAATTTAATAATTAATACAATTTGTAAATCATTAATTTAAATAATAAATTCAATTAATTGAATTTCATATTAAATTTAATTTAATAATTAATTAAATTCAATTCATTTAATAAATAATTAAATTTGGTTAAATTTAATAGTTAATTTCTTAATTAATGAATTAAATAATTAATTAATGATATTCTAATAGTGTTTCTTTAAGGCGCTATCCCATCGGTAGCTTTTCCACTACTTCATCTATGACGAAGTTGTATCACAGAACTAAACTAATTAAAATGTTACTCTTGTTTCAAGTTAATTCTTTTATTTTAACGAGCTTGGGATTAGATTTTCTAATTATAATTATAAATACGTTGTTCTTTTTTCCAAAGACTTGGAACACGCTTCGCCCCGCAGTACGTCACCACTCACGCTTGTATTATAATATGGGATTAATTCAAAATATATTTTTTGCTCTTAATAGAATAGAATTCGACTAAACTAGACTAGACTTTATGCCTAGTGAAATTAAGTATCGGTCTAGGTAGACCGTAATCAAAAAACACAATTATCATATTAAACACAAACACAAATTACACAAAAAGGCAAAAGAAATAATCAAAATGTAATTTTGTCAAAAGAATTAAGACGAACAGTCAATCGCAACCGCAGACACAAAACCATATATCACTTAAAGGCAAATATAAAGAATATCTTATATAATATTATATTGAGAAAACGTTTTCGATACTGGAGATAAGAGGATTATTTTTAGTTTTGGAACGTGGATGAGAGGAACCACCAACGCCTCGGATAAACTGCCGATGTGCGCAGATTGCGATACAGTGTACCAGATGCGGTCTTTGATGATCGTCGAATTAACGGAACGGAAGGGAGCGACTTGTTCGTGTGGAGCGACGAAATGGAAACGAATTGGGTTTTTCTAATAGATTTTTATTATTTTATTATTTTTAATGTTTTTCATAATTAAGATAAGAATTATTTTTAAAAAAACATATAAAAAATTTAATATAAATATTTTTTTAACATTTCTATAAATTTTTTGCTTCACGCTTTTATCCTGCATAACATAGTAGAAGTGCCTAGTTCCATCGAATTCGAGAGATTGCGAGTTAAGTAGTGGAACTCCACTTAAATGCAATTTCTTACCAGAGCGAGGATTATTCTCCTGAGTGAAAATCGAATCCACAATCGATCGCGTTTACATTCAGACGCTGTCCCACGGCACCACGACCGGCCTCTATTATATTTATTATAATTAATATTTTAATAAAATTATAAAATTATAATAATTTATATTATAATAAATATAATTTTATAATAATTATTATAATGGAAATGGAAAATTATTATTTTAAAAATAATTATTTTAAAACCGTGGGTTAAACGTGGACGGCTTCCAAGAGTCGTGGGATCAAATCCCGCTATGTTCAAATTGTTATACGTTTTAAAATAAGATTTTGATTATTTTTACTCTTTCTTGGTTCCACATAATTTTTACATTAGGCTACGAAGAAAAAACCTAGTATTAAAATACCTTTAACAAAGAAAATATATTATACTTTTGTTTACTTTCAATCATGCCCTGCTAGACATGGGCCACTCTAAGGCAATAACACTGAGCTCGACCTTTACCTCGACCGCCGCTTCTCAGAAAAAAAGTTCAAATTTCGTATCTTTATTTTATTTCCAAAGGTCATCTTTTATTAATATCAAACAGAAATATTGACAGAAAAGGATCTATTGATAAATCACTCTTATTTTTTTAATTTTTACCAATTCATCGTTATTTTATATTCGAGTATAGAAACGAGACTACGCAAACATAATAAATCCAAAAAATATTTCGAACCCGCAATTATCCCAATAATTCAGACATCCACCAACTCTACCACGATGGTGTAATATTAAGTACATTAGCATTTTCTCCAAGAATATTCTTCTATGTAAAAAATTCTCTCATCTCTCATTCTTATCGTGTAGCTGCGTTTCTCTCGTGTTTAACCTAGATTGGCCATTAGAGCGCCCATTGTGCTTAAACTAGTTTCATTTAATCTTTTCTACAATAGTTCTGTTGCTTCTTTGAATGTATTCTAAGTTTCCACTACACGGATAATCCGTTTTAGTGTGTTTTTTCTAAAAAAAACCTCTTCATTTGCTTTTAAGAACGGAAAATCCCTATTCAAGTAGTTTAATTATCACGTATCCTATAATAAATATATTATAGGACATAGGCTCTATCCGTTATAGGACGTGAGCCTCTTCATATACTGACAGCCAATGCATTAATAAAATTACTGAATGTTTCCTACATAAATTTTTGGAATTTATAATTAAGTAGATGCAGTAATTCTGTGTTCTCGTTAGAGTCTAATTTGCTATTTAATCACCTTTGACTTGTTTCCATTTCTTTTATTAAAAAGTGAAGATGCAAAATTTCAATTTTTATTCTTTTTTTTTAGCTTCACGCTTTCTCCCTTGCGGGATAGTCAGAGAGTACGGAGCGCCAACCGCTACGGTCTCGGCATACCTCTTTCGCCTCGTCCACAGTCATTATCCTCTTCATACATGTCCTTCGAGGGGTCCTCTTGCTTTGTACAACCCTGTCAAATATTAAGAATAAATCTTTTCTCTTCCATCCGTTCCCACGTGTACAAGTGAATTTGTTTGTGGTCAAACATAGCGTTTGCCACAAACAAATCTTTTTCTTTTTTTCTTACATAATTCCAATATGAGCTTACCAGCTTCATTTACTCTCTTATCACCATACTTCCCTACTACGCGTTCGTAACCATGTCGTGTGGTTCTGACCCATTCATTCAAATCATCACATATTATTATTTTTCGTTCTCTTTTATACTACCTAAAAATTTTCTGACACTCTCCTAGAATTCCTCTAGTTTACGTGATAGAGCTGAGGATACCGCATACACCACTAACAAGAATATTCTTGTTATCCCCAGCTTGAAGCGAACCCAGAGCAGCCTCGAGTTGATCGCCTTATATTCTACCATTGCACTCACCAATCGAGAGGACATTAACACACCTACACCTTGACATTCTCGTTCACTTTCTAGATCTCCGGCCCAGAAGGCATCTCGGTTGCCTGGCAAATCGGTCATACTATTGCCCTTTCTTTCGGTGTCAGTCACACAAACAACATCTAAATCTCTTTCGTATATCACATCTAATAATTCATTGATCTTCTGTTGCATCCCCCCTATTACATTCCACATAGCTATTTGTAGCTCCGTTCTCCACTTCCCGCCGTTACGGACATGGCATGCTTGGTGGCGGTAGCCAACGCCGCATTCGTTGCCACTTCTCATACCAGCAGGGACGCACTGGTGCGCATCGCCTCAGGGGAACGCCCTAGAATAATACGCCCTGGTGCCCTCGGCTGATGGAATGTTGCACCTTACACAACTGTTGTTGTTGTGTGAGGCTGGCAGGGGTCACTGCGCGCAAGTCTTCCATCGTTGACATCGTTACATTTCATTTATATTAACAGAGATAGAAATTCAATTCTTATCTCTGTTATATGAATGAAATGTATCTGAAACAGGTCCGCATCTCGCTTGATTATAATATAGTAAACACAAAGATGGTCTCTAAGTACACGTTGTGCTTGCAAAGTTTGAAACGTACTGAAAGCGTTTCATAACAGCTTTAGTTAACGTCTTTCATTATATATAAAACTTTCTGAAGGGTTATTAAAGTTAATTTTTCCTCACGTTGCGGCAACGAGCGCTTTCTCCGACGAGATTATTATATTGTTAGCTTTAAGTACGTCCTTTTAGTGGTGCGCGTTTTTGTAACAAATAAATGTAAAAGTTCTTAGAGCATTTGTTAAGATTTGCGGGATTTATTTTGGTCTCTACGCATTTTCTTAGTTTCTTTGTGATGTATACTCGTGTGTCCCGTCTTTGCTCACATTCTCGTTTCACTTTTTAATTCATTTTAATGAATTAATATATATTTTTTGATTTTAGTGTACAATAAATAATTACAAGAACTGGGGCAATTGGGAAAAAATATTTTAATTTTTTTTTGTTATACATATTTAGAGACCCTTTCTCTTTCCCTCTCTGATATTAGTCATGGAACAACTGCCAGATAGAGTAGTAGAATTTCTTCTAATTATTGAAAATTAGTTATTATTATAACGATAGAGGCCGGTTGTGGTGCAGTAGAATAGTGTCTGACTGTAAACACGATCGGTTGTGATTTATTTAAATATATTCATTTCCTCGTTTCGATAAGACAAAGCGCGACGTTGAGCTCCGCTATTCAACTAGCAATATCTCGAATTTGACGGTAAACGGAGCACGGAGTGTCTAATAACAGGTACTTCCTGTCTGCCTTGCTCGCATACCAGAAGATGGAAGTGTGAAGCTAAGAAAAATACTAAATATATATAGGTCGATATGAAAGACCGATCGTCGACGAAGTATGCCGCTAATAGTCCGCCGTGACAGCGACGTCACGCGCCAAAAGGGACGCAAAAAGCCTTTCACAGAGTATACAATAAAAAATAGTTAGAGTTGACATTCTGTACAGTTGACAAATTGGGGAAAATTGATGGCGGAAATAAGTATTGCCATAATTATTATTATTATACTATTTTATGTTATATTTTATTAGATCTATTTTTTTAAATATTCACTTTAATTAATTTTCAAATTCAAATTCTAGTTAAAATCAGTGATATTTTTCCTTTTGACAATATTAAAATTGATATTTAAAAAAATATCAAGTCCATAATATTACGTCACTGTAATGTACAAAAAGTGGTGAATGAAGTAATACTTCTTTTCAATAATATCTACTTCTATGTAACTGTTTTTTTTTTATTTTAATTTGACAAATGCATTCGGTGAAGTAATCAGAGGATATCAAGGTTATATTACTTTTATTTCCATTGTCTACTTTAAACACATTATTTGGTGAGTGACGGTTCTCAGCACCGCGCTTTGTTTTAATTACAAAATATGATCCATAGAGAAAGATTTGCAACGAAAACCCTTATCAATATTTTTATAACTTAATGTATATATTTTAGCAAAACCAAATGAGACTTACGTATAACTGACAATTACAAGAAATTCATTATATGAACGTAAACGCATTTCATAAGATATATTCATACTTTGTTCGCTTCATACTTAAAGAAAATCACTTAATACTTAAAGAAATCGAGGTGAAAGGGAAAAAATTTCAAGTAAAATGAGTAATCCTCTTTACATAAAGACGTTACATCATTAGTTAAAAACAGTATCAGAAAAATAATGATGAAAAACATACTTTTATAAGAAATTAGAAGTTCGTACAGAAATATATAATCGTAAATACAGTATAGCATATGTTGTTGTGAGACTGAGGTCACTGGAAATATATGTAGGCTTTTTTGAACATTATCGTTTAAGTACTATCATAGGTACAGGTGTTTATTATTATCTATTCAGAGGTCATTGTAGCGCAGTGGTAAAGTGTCTTATTGTAGGCGTGATGACAATGGGTTTTATTTACTTTCGTTGCTTGACTTGTTGTGCTTTTTCTATAGGAAAAAAAGAAAAACGAGCAGAAGGTCCAGATGATGTTAAGTGGTCACATTTGCCTATAGATTTACAAAACATTTCTCAAAAGCATCTCTTGGCGGCCAGAACTGTCAGAACCTGTGGAACCTCAGAGGGAAAGGATGGGTGGGAATAGGGAGAGTTGGCGGATTGTTTTTGTCATGATTGTGGCGAAGAGCCAGTCGGAAGATTAACATCCTGTCACCAAACGCTTATAGCGTATTTTTATGATTTCAAATCTGTAGATAAAAGAATATAAAATTTTGATATGAACTTTGAAAGAAGTACAATGAGTCAATATAGAAATATTGAATAGTAATGCAGTACATTTAAATAATTAAATTAATATTACGCACACTACCATGTATCACTTTATACAGAAGTATTTTTGACATACACTTTTATAGAAAGTGACATACATGTTGCCAGGGCAACGCGTGTTTTACGCGTAAAGGGTTTAATATTCTAGTATAATTATTGTAAGATGAATAAGAAATCTTAAAATTTTCTTTGTTCGAATTCTAAAACCTAGTTAACTTAGTGGAGCATCATTATAATGCCGAGCGCGGCAAGCAGGCGGACACTCCACTCATAATCCTCAGGTACGGGATTGCGACACGACTGACGTCAGATTAGACAAAGAACCGATGAATTTACGTGCTCAAAGGAGAAAAAATGTAACGAATATATCTACTTTACTTTTAGAGTCATAAATATATGAATGTTTAATATTATAATGACGCCATTGTAGCTCAGTTGGAAAGTGTAACCGGTCATGCGATAGTCAAGAGTTCAATATTTTATTTAGTGAAATGATAAAATACGGTGTTGAGTTCCGCCATATAAGTGAATGTAAGATTAATGCCTATAATTTACTCTAAAACAATAAAGACACCAAAATTTGATATTTTCGTGTATTTCTTTGATAAACACACTTAATTACCAATATATTATTTATTTTTTACCAATAAGGAATTGCTCAGTTAATGTTTATTTAATTTATTTATTTCTTGACTTTAAAATATAAGTAGTCTATGTTTCTACTTTTTACATAAAGAGATTTGAACCCCAACTTCTCCAAATCTAAGCCCTGTCTGTAACAACCCATACATTGTTCCGCTACATCAAAAATCTTATAATTGTATGAAAAATATGCATAAAAAGTTAGATGGGACGTTTTATATTCAGCTTGCAAATTGGTTTGATTGATGTCGCTCGATGTGAATGTACCGTCTTCCTTGTAATGGAGATTTGTTCTATTTAAATTGCGTTTCAGAATATCATGGTCATTCTGGTATGGAAATGGGCGGTGTTCTGTTACGCGTTTGTTTTTTAGCTTCACGATTTTTTTCCCGCGTAGCAGAGTAGGCAGGAAGTACCTAGTGTCAAGACACTCCATACTTTCCACCGAATTCGAGACTGCGTGTTGAGTGGTTTTACCACAAAACGCCACGTTTTAAAATGATAAAAAACAATGGATAGTTTAGATACTAGGTTGTCTACGATAATTTCGTTGAAATATTTCTTATAAGATTATACATAAGGCCGGGCGTAGTGAAGTGTGACAGTGTCTCACTGTAAGCGAGATCCGTTGCGGGTTCGATCCCCACTCCGGGTGTGATTATATTTAAATTATTTTTCTCCTATTATCTTCTCTCTCTATGGTAAGACAAAGTGCGGCGTTGAGTTCCACCACTCAACACGTCTCGAATCCGGTGGAAAGCGAAGTACGGAGTGTACCCTGTCTGTCGGGTAGACACTCCGTACTTCGCTTTCCACCGCTTTTGTCCCAAATAGCAGGATTGCTATTTGGGACAAAAGCGAGAAGCTAATATATATATATATATATATATATATATATATATATACACATATATATATATATATATATATATATATATATATATATATATATATATATATATATATATATATACATTTTATTGACATCAAAACATCAGTCGGTTATTAATGACATTTTTAACAGACACATTTATAGCCTGAAAAGCAATTTTCTCTTTGATTTAATACGATATACGTATGTGTGTACAAATGTATGTTTGTTAGTAACGTAATACGAATACATGATAAACCATCTTATTACTTACATATAAATAAATTCCTCGTCAAGTAAACCTTTCAAATGTGAAATTGAACGTTAAAAGCGAAGTGTTTTATATAACAACGTTCCTCAGAACAAGTGGCGTTCGACACATATGAGTAAATATTGGTTTTACGATTTAGATAGCGCGAAGGTGAGTGAAACACCAACACTAAAATTGTAAAATATTTTAGATTTTTATATATGTTTTTATATATTTAACGCTTTATCCCGCATAGCAGGATAGTCAGAGAGATACTAGTGTCAAGACACTATTCTCCGCTTTTTGCTTTCGGAGATATGCCAATGGAGTGGTGTTTTGGTGTTCAGAGAACTAAAATAGATACTAACATTTCTTTGGTCAGAGATATTGTTCAGAACTCAGTCGTTTTTATACAATGAAACACAATGAGTCAAGTCTGCAATTGTAACTGTCATTTCCGGTGTAGCAAATAATTTAAATTACCTTATACTAATTAACTTAATATTCTACATTAGTATTAATTTACAATAATATCATAAGGATTTCTTTTCACTTCACGCTTTTATCCCGCATACCAGGGTTCACAGGAAGCTAGTGTCAAAACACTTCACATTACGCCGAATTCAAAGCCTAGCATATAGAGTGGCAAAATTTGACACGGTGTTTTGTTTTACCAGAGTGAGGAAATAAATCATATAAATTTATATTTCCCGAGTGAGAATCGAACCCACAGCCGATCACGTTTACAGTCAGATACTGTCCCACTGCGCCACGACCAGCCTTTTTTACTTTACTCTAAATCATTTATTTTACTTTAATAATTCAATTAAAATAACTCAACATTCAATATGTTACATCGAATAGTCAACAGTGGTGTCCATTATAAAGTGTTTAACATATTATAACAGCTTTGGTTACGAATAACCATATTGATCTACGCCCACGTGTACTACACCACATACTTCCGGCCAGCCCTTTACTGACTTTATAATATTTTAATTATTCACATTTTTTCGAACCCTATCAACTAGTTTAGGAGCCACTTCTTATAATACTGTTTTTAATTTGCCCGAGGGACCTGGAGGGATCTGCCGATCGTGTCTTTTGCTACTCTGTGCCTGGTAATTACAACTAAAGCAGGCGACGTTCTCGTGTATGGCACTCGTGTTGGATTTTGTCTGAATGATGACTATGAACCCATATGTTCCTGGAATTCGTTGATATTATGGGTGCACGAGGTTCCTCCCCTTCCGTATCTTCTGGGTGTTATCCGCCCTTCGCGCTTACTTGTGATCCAGAAATCACCCGTGTATCTTTCCAAGGCGTGAATCGTTCATCGGACTGATAATATTTCATCGTAAGTCTCATTTAGAACATAGGTCCAGTGGACATATATACAATCTCGCTACCTCCAAACTGATGGTCCTCACGAGGCCTCTGCCAATATAGTGCTTATTGAAAAAGTTGCTTCTGCTAATAAAGGGCAGTGTGTTAGTAATTATAATAAAAGATAAAGTTAATTTAACAAAAAAGGTCAGAAAGTTGAATTTTTAATAAAAAAAGTATAAGTTTTAGCATATTTTACTCTTTTGATATAAATATACTCACCATACATATTATACTCATTTAATCGCGTTGAGTACCGGAAATACTAGGTACAAAATGAAATATATATATATATATTATATATATATATATATATATTATATATATATATATATATAGTTATATATATATATAGAAAACCAGTCATAGTCAAACGTACCACTGTGCCACTACTTGACATTGTAATTTTATTGAATATTAATAAATATTCACTATTAAATATATTTCTATACGAAGCGAAATTCAGAGAGACGCGCGCCGCTAATGGAGTCGTCATTGTCAACTCTGAAACTAAAAAATATCCTGAAAACAATTGTGAGTCCGAGCATTATTGTTTTATGAAAGCCGACTTATCCAAGTTATTTGAAATAACTGAAAATTAGGTCAATTCTGTTAATGGACGCTGGGAACTAAACAACTAAGATTTTATAGAAGATTGCAATGTTATAATAACGGTCAAGTTAAAGTGTTGATGTATGAGGACGGCTGGTCTACGTAATGGCTTTTAAAGTGGTTCTCGTCATATTATATTTCACTCTGTCTCCTTAAATACTATTAGTAAGAAAGAAAAAAATGACTAAGATAAATACATACAATCCATCCAATACAGTTTCACGCCTCATCCCGCATAGCAGGGAAACCAGAGATAATCTAGTGTCAAGACACTACGTTAATATTTTCCGCCATAAATCAAAACAGCGCGTGCCGTTTGGCGACCTGGCTCAACGCCCCGCTTTGTCTTACCAGGGTCAAGTAAAGACAGTGAATTTTAAATATAATCAATTCCCCAAGTGGGAACAGAACCCACGTTGTTCTACTGCGCCACGGAAACAATACAGCCAGTGTTTTCAAATTTAAAATAAATTTCGTTTTTGTTTTCTTACGCTCACGTTTGAATTCAATGAATTTTACATTTAAATATATGTATACACATATATATATATATATATATATATGTATATATATATATATATATGTATATATATATATATATATATATATATATAATAGAGCGTCTGTCTGGTTAACAGTATTTGTACTGACTTGTAACTTATATGCCTCTATTATAATCCTACTATGAGAATTAAACATGCAGTTAATATAAGACATAAGGCAGAACTCCTAGATTCTTATATTTTAGTACATTATCATGAATAACACAAAGTCGCCTAGGTTGCCTGTGCGCTTAGATATTTTAAACCACGCACGGAACGGATTTTAACGTGGTTTTTATTCATACACAGAGAGATATATATGTGAAAAATTATAAATTTTATTAAGTTTCTGATCTAAGACAGAACACAGGCGGACGAAAAAATAAAATAGATAAAGTCATGAAGTTCACAGCGGTGAAACTGCAAGTGGGTGTAAAATATTAAAGTATTAATTTCCATAGTGGCGCAATGTAATAATCTGACAGTAAACGAGAGGACTTGGGTTTTTGGAAGACAAAACGCTGCGTTAAAATCCGCATGTTTTTATGCAATATCTTGATTTCGTCCGGACGCGAACAGAGTGTCTTGACACTGATTTTCTCTATCTACCGTGCTATATGGGAAAGCATGAAAATTCTTATTTCCTTAATAAAAAAATATGATATTAAAAAAAGATATTTCTCACATCTTATTTGCCAGAATGTTTCAGATTCATTTTGACGCGCGAAGTGAACAGATAAAGTGGCGTTACACGAGAAAGTGTTCTTGATAAGATTGTGTTCGCTGTTGAACGATGCGCTTTGTCTTTATTTTAAATATCATGTTTTTGGCTCAGTGGTTTTATTTGCATACGATGGTAATGGGTTATAATTTAGTTTTAAGTAGTATTTATAAAATATAATCAATTTTTTTTTCTTCCAAATGACCAATATAGTAACAGTTTTTGCAGTTTTCACCATTCTATTAAGAGAAAATGCGGCGTTTAATTCCACCAATCCCTATGCAAAATATTAGAAATTATGAATTATTGATATTTAATTATTATGAATATTAACGAAAATAACATAAGATATTCTATTTTAACTATAAGAAATTTTATCAATTTCTTACTATTAGGCATATTACCATATTATTATAATTTAGTTAATTTTGACGAACCCTTCAAAAACGTAACGAGACGTGTTCGTACACAGAGGCTCGTACGTAGAAGTGCGCAGTACGTGCTCGGGAAGAATGATATTCTTGAATTAATTATATTATGACACGAATTGAATGTAATATTTCATTTTGAAAAACATGTAACGGCGGCCGAGAGGCGTGACGCGCTAATGGATATTTAATTATATGAAGTCCGAGTCGAGAGGTCGTCGGCGGAACACTGCCACCGACTAAAAGATAAATTTTTATTACTCTACGAATTCAGACAATTCTTTCAACGAAGCGGTTTAAAAAGCCTAAAGACTGGTTTCAGCGGAGGAAAGCTGAAAGGGTCGTTTTCATACAAACCTAGTAAATTGATGACGCGGTCCCTTTTGTTTATTAACAGAGATATCTTACGGAGGGAAAGAAATGTACGCGTTTGGGTGAGGTCATTATAATCCGCTTGATTTTGCTTTTTGTTAAACGATGCTGGATTTAGTCGTTCACTTTTTATTCGCATTTGGAATGATCTGACTGTTAATATGGTTGTGAATTCGATTCCTAATCGAGGGAATGTTTATATATACAAAAAATACATTATTTTTTCTCTGATGACGTACGTCTGATGATGTTTCTACAATACATGTAGAATGTGTAAAGAGGATGGAGTGTCTCGACACTCCATCCTCGTTACTTTCACTAACGTGTGAAGTATATTTAGAAAACTTAATATTACTTTAATATAAATATTACTTTTCACGTCATATAATGATAGATTTGGTTGTGAGTTGGTAATTGATTATGATTTTAGTTTCTGGGTCAGATTAAAACAGTATTTAAAGTTTAGGTACAAAGTTAATGTTTTTGATTTATGATGTTTGTTTATACAAGTTTTAGACTTGTTTTAAATAATTGCTCGAAATCGAAAATGTGGTATAAGCTTCACGCTTGTATCCCGTATAGCAAATAGGACAGAAAGTACATGGAGTGTAGCACGGAGTGTCTCGACACTGTGTCCGCCGAATTCGAGACATTGCGCGTTGATTGGCGGAACTCAACATTGCACTCTTTTACCGGAAACTGAAAATAATTTAAAATGTAACCACCCTTCTGAGTGGGAATAGAACCAGAAACAATCGTGTTTATAGTTAGACGCTGTTGCACTGCGCCACGACCGACACGAAATATTTTTTATATTCAGTTAAAATAATAGTATTTTCTATACATTATACAAATTTCCTTCGTTAGTTTTCTTCATATTTAACGTCTTATAATTTGTAAATATTCGACGACGATACATTTATGATTTCATTTTCTTAATCAAAATCAAAATATACTTTATTCAAATAGGCTTTTGCAAGCACCCTTGAATAAATTAAATTATTATTTAACATAAATTACTATTAATTTACTAAAAATATTATTAATTCTACGATGTAAATTACTAACACGTGTTATTGTTTCATACCCATGAATACTAATTATTTTATTATTTTTTTAACAAATGTCTTTTAAACATTTTAAAAAAAATACCTAATAAATAATAATTGGATACCGTCAGAGTGCTTAGACGGTATCCAAGAGGCGCGGGTTCGAATCCCGCTGCGTTCAAATTTTTATACGTTTTTTCTAAAATGTTTTCTAATCCTAAGTGTGGAATAACACTTTAAAAATTAAAATGTCTTTTAGTTTAGACGATATATATATATATTTACAAAGTCATATTAAAGGGATTACAATATTAAACTTATTCGACACCCTTTTATTTCTGTGTTTAGGATGTTATCACGCTTTTATTCCGCATAGCAGAGTAAATAGAAAGTACTTGGAAGACACTTCGTACTTCACTTTCCACTGAATTCGAGAAATTATTACAATTTAAATATAATCACTCCCCCGAGTCGGGATCGAACCCACAACCGATCGCGTTTTACAGTCAGACACAGTCCTACTGCGCCACGACCAGCCTATTATCTAAATAGACATAATGTACTAGAATAATGTCTTTCTACATAGACGAATGTATATATTTTTTATAAATATTTACCCATTTAATATGATATATTTGCTAACGCTCACTAAGTAAAAGACGTTACAGTACTAAAATGCTTTACGATTGTAACCCTCTCCAGCTATATAAAGGCTGTATATAGAAATTTACGATACATGACGATGATGCCTCTACATCAAAAGAAGTAATGGCACAGTAAAAGAATTTAGGTGTCTAAAGTGTAACGCTATCCGTAACGCTTTATGAGCAGTCCCAGTATAAGACCTCAGGGAGAATATTGAATATTATTTAAATAAATATTTTCATATATTATCTTCTATTTTCTAAAGTTTTCATATATTCTGTCAGCTATCATGTTTATTCTTACTTCTTTCCGCCAAACTCCAAGTAATTTAGATATAAAAATAAAAATAGAGGTCGGTCGTGGCGCATTAGGACAGCGTCTGATTGTAAACGCGATCGGTTGCTGGTTCGATCTCCACTCGGGGGAGTGATTATATTATAATTGTTTTCACTTCCCCGCTCTGGTAAGAGTTGCGGCGTTGAGTTCCACCACTCACCACGCAATGGCTCGAATTCGATGGAAAGTGAAGCACACAGTGTCCGTGACACTTAGTACTTTCTGTCTACCCTGGTTCGCGGGACAAAAAGGGTGAAGCTAAAAATATTAAAAAAATATATATATATTTATTTAAAAAAGCTAACTAATTACGTAATAACATTGTTATGATTATTACATAGTTTTTTTATGATAATATACATAAACTAAAGTCAATCAGATCAATTCATCTATTTCACCTGTTTATCTCTATTGAGTAATTCATCTATTTCACCTGTTTATCTCTATTGGGTAATTCATCTATTTTACCTGTTTATCTCTATTGGGTAATTCATCTATTTTACCTGTTTATCTCTATTGGGTAATTCATCTATTTTACCTGTTTATCTCTATTGGGTAATTCATCTATTTTACCTGTTTATCTCTATTGAGTAATTCATCTATTTCACCTGTTTATCTCTATTGAGTAATTCATCTATTTTACCTGTTTATCTCTATTGGGTAAATCACCTATTTTACCTGTTTATCTCTATTGGGTAAATCTCGCGACAACAGATAAATCTGTACGCGCTTGTTTATCTATATTAATAATGTATGGATCTTATAACTTGATAATTTTAATAAAAGGCTGTTTGTAAACAGGTTTTTTTTTATTTTGATTTATTTTTCGCTCTTTCACTGGTTTCTCAAGTTCCTCTGTTTATTTATTTCAATGCATTTTTGTTACAACTTAGCCTTCTGGTTATGTTGGAATAGTCTTGCACTTTAATAAGGAGACCTAATTATTTTGGGATTAAATTCGTATTTACAGCAAGAAAAATAAAAGATTCTAAAAGATTATGTATCATATTAGAAATGCACATAAAACTTACTTAGAGGCCGGTCGTGGCGCGAGTGACAACGTCTGACTGTATACCCGACCGGTTGTGGATTCGATCTCCACTCGGGGGAGTGATTATATTTAAAATTATTTTCACTTCCTTGCTCTGTTAAGAAAAAGTGCGGCGTTGAGTTCCACCACTCAACACGGAATGTTTAGAGATCAGTGGAAAGTGAAGTAAGGAGAGTTTTGACTCTATGTATTTTCTGTCTACCCTGCTATACGAGACAAAAGCGTGAAGCTAAAAAAAAATAATATTTAGTCCACCATCTTTAGAAGTCTGTCATATTTGATTTCCCACTAAGTTGGATTTGGAGTAACGTCACCTTACTTTTCAAGATTTTCTTAGCAAGCCCTTTATTTGATATCATAATGTAGGAGTGTATTATAATTTAATACCACTCCGCCATTTTAGGTGTGCAGCCATGTTGGATTTAAAAAGGCATATATTATAATCCGAACTATATATATATAGCCATATATTATAATCCAAACTAAACATATATACAAAATTACAGCTCAATTGATTTAAGATATCCGCTTCAAAGTAGAGTTGCAAAATTTACATACATTGCAAGTTAAATAAAGGTTTGTAAAAAGCTATAGATTAATGTGTACAATACTTTAGTATTAAAATTTGCTCAAAATAAATTAACTTAGCCATTTTTCGTGTATGAATAATGAACATCTCAACAAATACTTACATATTAATATATTTAAATTGACTGCGAACATCTTACGACGGGTATATTAAATTGTAAATGTCGACTTTGAAGTTATATAGTCAAAAAGATTTTTTTAAACAAAATTTATATAAAGCTAGCTGCCCGCGACTTTGTCTGTAGTAAATTTAACGCCTCAGGATCTTCATTTTATAATTCTAAGGTAAAAATAGGCTAAATATATAGGCCCTTATTACAACAGCTATCTGACAGTGAAAGTCCAGTCAAAATCGATATAGCCGTTCCAGAGGTTAGCCAGTACAAATAGACTGACCGTCAGGTAAAAATTTGTAAAAAAATGATTTTTTTTCGTAAATACCATGGATAGTGATTTGTTCATTTAGTAACAAGTGTTTTTTTTATATAATATTTTATTTTTCTTTTTATAATATATATTTTTTATTCTAATTACTAGGAAGTCAACGTTATATTCTGAAATTACATTTATATTTACCCTTATAAATAAACTGTAGCATAATATGTCTCAATTATAGGCTAACTTTTTAATAAATTATAGGCTGACAAAACAAAAAAATCTTTTAAAATTAAAAAAAAAACACCATAAACAGCTAAAATAAGCCAAAATAATTAAACGTTTACAAAAGAGTGCCAAGTGCCAAGCAGACATTCTAAATTCATTAATTTGTAAAGATATTGGAAAGAAGAATATATAAGAAATATATTTACGTGAGTAATCATTTTGTTTAACAAAACACGTGTAAAGTAATTACGGGAACTTGTTTTTTTTCCATCTGTACGTACACCGAATGTTCCATCAATTAATTCAAAGTGTTACATGCTTTTTGTGTTCACCCTACTGAACTATAAATATATATTTTTAAATATTTTATTACTTTTCTTATATATTTAATTTATAGCTTCGTATATTTTTTTATTCGAATTCGAGACATTGCGTGTTGAGTGGTGGAATTCAACGCCGCACTTTGTCTTACCAGAGCGAAGAAGTGAAAATAATTTTAAATATAATCACTCCCCCGAGTGGGGATCGAACCCACAACCGATCGCGTTACAGTCAGACGCTGTCCCACTGCGCCACGACCGGCCTCAAAGCTTCGTATAATAGCTTCGCATATTTAAGTCATATTTCAATATAATATCAAAATATTATAACCAGAGTTGAACCAAAATTCGCTTGCAAACTTCAACGGCAAGACGTGACTTTACGACTTGCTCGTATTTGATAAAACTAAAGTCATCACTGAGTGTTGAAAGCACAAGGAGCATTATAGATAGATTAACCATGATGGTTCCATCAAGTTATTAATTTTGACGACATGCTGTCGCGATTGCTCAGTGTCCAATTTAAGGGTGATGGTTGTGGATTCGATGCTTGAGAATGAAACTCCTTGGGCATTACATTTTCTTAAGAAAAAAGGAACAAATCAATTTGATGTTTTTGGGGCAAAAAACCTCGATCAAGGCACTCTGTTCTCCAACTTCGAGAGCGTTTTGAGTTGCGTAACTTAACGCCAAGCTTGTATTATGAGAGCGGGAAAAAGAAAATAATTTGAAGAATCTATCTACCGTGCGGTGGTCAAATTTAAAACGAATCGTGGTGACAAGTAAACGTACTCCACTATATATTTTATTACAATATATCAACATTAAATATATATATATATATATATATATATATATATATATATATATATATATATATATATAAATATAAACAGTTATTCAAAATAGTGACATATTCTAAGTATGAAGCATGAATGTATGCGTCGCGCGTCGCCTGGAGCCACGTCGCCTGGCGGCCATGTCCGACTATGGTTCCGTAGGATACCATATGAGACATGCAGCCCTACCTCCTCTACAAATAAAGCTTCGCAAATAAAGTCACGCTTACGTGGTTGTGTTCTTTTGTAGGCTTTTCGTTTTTTTCATTCAAAATATCTCTACAGACTGAATACGACGTTTATTTGATGTTTAGAATTATATTCTTCATAAAATACAAAGCCTGGTAAAAAAAAGAAGAATAGACCGGCACAGAATATAGACAAGTGTACGGGAATAGACAGTAATCGAGGGCCGTTTTTAACCTTTAGGTACGGAACCCTAAAAACTTTTAAGTATCATAAAACAAAAAGGTATTATCTTAACTTAGTATATTTGGTCCAAAAATGGGAGATTTAGTTACAAATCACAATATTCCCTTCATTGTGTGACGGATGTTGTAAGTTTGCGAAATTTACAACTTCCGGAAACGAAGGAAGGAAGATATATCATGTTCTTAATCCCTGAAAGGGAAACGGCAATGGCGGCCATCACACGTCAAGTATGTAGTAAAATCGCGTTAAAAATATTTACTTGAAGAAGCTTTAGAAGCTCAGCGAGCAGTCACGGTGTGGGGCTTCTCACGCGGATTGTATCTAAAGAGATATTGTGTCCAAATAATGATTCTTACAATAAATATACTTTTATAAAGATGTAATTATTTTTCTTGAACATGGAGGATAAGAAAATATTTTTGGGAAACATGAACGTGGATAGGTCCCTTGGTTACCGAGAGGCGTGGGTTCGAATCTCGCTGCGTTTAAAATTTTTATACATTTTTGATCAATACTCCTTACAACTTCCCTATTTATTATTTATTTGATGACTAAAGGCCTATTTCGTAGGATATAAATTTAAGTAGAAATATTATAAAAAATACCTTTTGACCTAATTAAATAAATCAGACGTCAAAAAACCTTAAACTATCAATTTTAACCAGAAATTATTTTTTGTAAAAATCTCATTATTAGAATAGTTGAAATATCCCTTATGTAAGATAATGCCAGTGTTCCTTTTGAAATAAAAGTACCAGCTCACAATGTTTACCAAAATAAGGTAATTTACATAGTAACGATTGTACTTCAGATTTCAGATCTTCATAGTGAAGCTGAAATATTAATTATATATTTCTTCCACGAATTTACTGTTAATAAAGTGAAAGTATTATATTTATTAAATAGAAATCCTTCTTTCTTAGCCAAGCCGTGACTTATTACGATTTATGTCAATTCAAATTTTATATTAACTTCTAACTTAATATATTACGCGCAATAATCAGAAAGTACCGAGTGTAAAGACACTCTGTACTCCGTCTTACTAGAGCGAGGAAATAATTTAAATATTTAACTATAGTCCGTCTCCCGAGAGGGGATCGAACCCACCACCGAAGGCGTTCACAGTCAGACGCTGTCCCACTGCGCCACGACCGGCCTCTCTTTTTTATTATATATATTTTTTATTATATTTCATTTTTTTTAAATTGACAACTAAGACGAGAGGTAAATTATATATTCTAAATACAGTACCTTCGTTTCTTCTTTTCATTTACTGAGTAAAGGGGCCCTCGGGCTTAGTACGTGACGTTTCTATACTAACGTCATATTGTCAAGTGATATGTGAACCTAAAAGTGAACTATAAGTTTTTGTCATAGGCTTTTTATCTTTTGATATTTTTTTTTATCTTTTGATTGACTGTATTACTTGGTTATATGTTCGTCATCATATATTCACACTAATCTAGTTAGAGCAAGTATATTCAAAACGAATAACGTTTACACTAATAAAATTGATTTTAAATGAAGAAAGGTAAAAAGTACATAATATAATATAAGGATATGATGTAAGGAGTAACACAAAATAAGCCTAGTGTTCTAATTAATTATTGATTTTATAAGAATTGATATCTTACATACATACTCGAATAATCAGCAAACTATCTATGTATGTATGTTGAGGCCGGATGGCGCAGCGGGACAGCATTTGTCTGTACAAACAATCGGAATTGGATTCGATTCCCACTCGAGGAACTTATTATATTTAAATTATTTGTATTTTCTCGCTCTGGTAAAACAAAGTGCGGCGTTGTGTTCCACCACTCAAGACGCAATATTTGGAATTCGGTATAAAGCGGAGTACAGCGCATCTTGCCTAGTACAGGCCTAGTACAGGCATTTCTTCTCCAGGTCAGTCTGTGGGATAAAAGCGTGAAGCTAAAACAAAATCTATGTAAATTAAAGTCAAACGTAATGTTAAATACATTAGTTGAATAGCAAAGATTAATTACAACCAATTCACGAACATAAAGAGCACACTGGTTGGATACAATGTATAGAACGCAAGCAACCTGGCCTTTACTACTAGAATTGTAGCAGCACTATAGTGTAGAAGTGAAGGGCCCTCGGATAAATAACACAACTGGAATAAACCCTCTTCGGAACGCTCAATGTTGGAAGCAATGCGATTGTTACTGGTTAGTACTTAGTGCTTGCTCGAAGTATGTACAATATGTATGAGGGTATGTATGGGTTTGTGGATGAACGTTACTAATTGTTAGAATATGTTTATCGTAGTTTCATTCAATGGCATTGGCATTTAATTTTATTAAAAGTTATTATAGATTAAGTAATAATACTTCATATATAGTCACAATATTATATCTGAGAACAACGATTCTGAGACATTGGTGAAAGGACTCGAGCGGTTCAGGATAAGGAGACGCTGCCACAAATGTCCTCTGGAGCTTGAAAGGAAATCTATACAAACATGTAATAATTGCAAAAATAAAACATTTGTTTGTTCGTTTTTTTTGCCCATATTTGAAATTCGGTCGTTTTTTCTTAGAATATTATATAAAATCAGTTTAAAAATTAGATCCCTAGTTGATTTGTTGATTTTTTTAATAATTTTAATTAATTCTCTTTAATTTATGAACTCATGTGATTTTTGCCAAAAAAACTAAGTGTTTCGTATTTTTTTTAAATAACAGTTAATTATAAATAAATGTAGTACAAAAAATATACATATTTTTTTTAAACGGTATCAATATAAAAAAAAATGTTTTTAAAATAAAAGCTGATCTATGTAGTCAGGCTCAGGCCATCACGTCAGTGCTTGAATAATGTTAATATAAGAACCTATTCAAATCCAAGAATCCTTTCTTAGGCTTGAATAGTTTTTTATATTACTCCTAACAGTAGTAAGTGTAGAGTAAGAAAAAAGCTCTGGATAAGCTCATTGCATGCCTCTTGAATATTGTATTGAAATAATTCAGAATATATACTAATAATATAAAGTGGAAGAGTTTGTTTGTTTGAACGCGCTAATCTCAGGATCTAATGATTGGAATTGAATTTTTTTCTGTATTTAATAGTCAATTTATTGAGGAGGCTATAGATATAACATCCCTCTATGACTATCGGGAGTGAAGCATTAAAAGTAAACGTCCTCTAAAATTTGTAAATTTGTATAAATCTGCGACGGCACATGTCTAGTTTTTACGGTTGACTCAAGATAACAAGTTTTTGTAAATATTTTAAATTCTAAAATAATACATTTCTTGTGAAGGTGTTTTTATAAACTAAATATTAATCTTTATTCAAATAAATAAATTATTTGTCACACAAATTTATTTTTGAATAAAAATACTTTTGAGTTGGATTTCAACCAATCTTCAAGGAATTATTATCGTTTTAAAATAATAACGTTAAATACCACGCGCGCAATAATGTGCGGGGAGTGCAAAGAGGTAAGGCGGGAGGACGCTGGCTGACAGTGTCGATAGTGTTCTTAATAATATTAGAAAAGCAAAAGATTGTTTGTCTTAAATAGTTGTAAATAAACGTTCTAATTCCATATGTCTATATTTTGCGTAGAAGCCACTATAAATAAAATAGTGAAATGTAAATCTCATTAAATTGGATACTTTTTTAGAGTGCACATCTTAGAATATTTACAAGCCCTTAGCACGATTAATACATTGTGAGTTGAAGTATTTAATATAGATTAACTACTTTCTCATACTCTAAGTAATTTGGCTAAATAGTTTAAAAACTTATAACGATATGATTGATTTGGCTTCACAAATGTTTGTGAAGTTTGAAAACAGTCAGTTTACGGTTCGCTCAGCATTAGAGATACTTAATATTCCGGAAAAACATCCAACTCGGCGGAATAACGGAACCCTATTTCAAAATAGTTGAAGGAAGAAACTATTGCATAAATGTATATTATATTATACATATATTCAGACTGGAATGAAAAGTTGTTTTTTTTACATCAAGTTTTATCAATTCCAAATCAAGTTTTGACTTTATTTTATATTATCGTAACTCAACACAGCGCTTATTCTTACTAGAGTTAGAAATAAACATTGTTTAAAATACAAAGGCCAACTCGAATAATTAAGTGTTGTAATGACATATTACATAATTAATAATTAGTTATATAAAATAATAACTCAATATGATATCAATATGAATACACGCTTGAATTTGCGTAAGAAAATGTATAATTTATTACTGTACGGTATACCGCAATAAATTAAAAGAATTTGAATGTGTATTTTACTTAAATATAATTTATTACTTAATAATAATCCTAAAAGATTCATATTATATATTCATACAAACACATATAAACATACAAAGTTTAAAAGTAACCCTGTAAAGCTATGTCAAATGCTCTACCATCGAGTTTTCACGCGCGTTTTCGTTATACTTTGCTCTACATTTTTTCACATTTTTTAAACATTGAATGCAAATGACAAAAACGCTTATTCATCAAGAGCCCATCGTTAGGGAAATCAGAGAAGTGGAGTGAACGCGAATTATCCGAATTTGTGAAACTGCAATCGGATCGCTTCCATGTACCAATGAGATAGCGACTCGTACACCATGTTTATATGTGACGATACGATTTTATTATATAGTTTTACCTTGCATACATACATCAAGGTATTTTTATATTTCGTCTGTTTTTTTTTGTGGTAAGTAACGGAATTTAACGCCGCATTCAGTGTTACTAAAACAAGAAACGATTTAATATTATTGTTGCCCAACCATTTTCAGTCAGATATTTTCCCCTTGCGCAGGAAGGATGTTCAATTCATATTCAGGTCTATTAGGTCTTATTTTTATGTGGTTAATAACGGAACCAAACGCCGAGCTTGCTCTTACTTAAACAGGAAAATATTTTCTCAATATTATCACTGCCCATTATCATCAATCAGATATTCTCTCCTTGGTCAGGTAGAGTATTCAATTCTTTTTAACTTTTCTATCCATAAAGTCTTGATTTGACTCCAAATTGTTAAATCGATGATTTCTCTAGCTGTACGCGGAACTTCGTCCGCGTGGAATTTAACATATCTGGATCATTATTTTAAATTATTAAATAAAAATAGCCTAACGGACTCCTTATTACATCGGTTACTTACTATTTAAAGTTCCATCAAAATCGGTCAAGCTGTTTCACAGATTAGCCTAAACAAACAGACAGACAGACGGACAAAAATGTTGAAAATGCTATTTTTGTATATTTGCCGTATAAACATATATATAAATTTTGTATAAAGCGTTTATTTTAACGTTACAATCAGACACTCCAATCCTATTTGTTTGTTTAAATTTTGTTAAAAACATACAAGAAAAACTATTGTAATGGCACCTAAAGCTATTGTTTGTTATCGACATTTTCTATACAAAGTAGAATTCAATTTGTGATAAAGCGATTACCTAATACAGTAAACGGCTTAAGTGTCCAACTGGAAAACAGCGGACAACATCATGTTATAAGAATAATTCATAAGAAAATATTGAACGTATTACACACAAGCTGGTCTTAATAAAGCAGCCTTCCTCAAAAACTAAAGAGATATTTAAATAAAATATATTTACGGCTTACTATCAAAACACTGCGTTGTTAGCCTAAAATCTCTCTACATTTTGTGCAGAGTGGTAGAACACAACTGCACGCTCATCTCCCAGAGAAGAGAATTGAAATTTACATGCAATAATAGTTTCAAAAGGGAATCGAACCTACGATAATCCCACAATATCGTATTCTGCTCATTATAAGATTTATTGTTTAAAGCTACATATACCCATATATACGTGTTAAGTACTTAATGAATTATCTGCAGAAACACTTTGTCCTAAAAAAATATTCTGGCATGTAAGGAATTCACTCCGGGATCAAACAAGCTAAGATCTAAGTGAAGATTATGTTGACTCCTTGCCAACTGTACTTACTTCAAGAGTTCTAACTCTTAAGAAAATGTAATATACATTGACTACTTAATATGAAAAAAAGTACCATACTGAACAATAATGCGTACAATAACGTCAATGGAACATGAACATGGCTATTCGATCAGTATAAGGAAGGTCACGTCGTGATACTAAAGCTAGATGGTAATACTCAGGTCGTGTAATGGCTCTTGGCTCGGTACAAACCCGTAAAACGATATTGACCACAGCGGCCGCGGGCGACACCTCTAACTACTTGTATGGGAATTGTAAACTGATTTAAATAATTTTATTCTATTGCTCTAGCAAAGAAAGTATTGTTTGGTTGCAAAATATTTTCATATCCTGCAGAGGAATGTCAATGTCAAAGATAAATAATTTTCTTTGAAATAAGAACTTATATGGTTCATTTTTGAAGGTCAAAATTTGAATTAAACTATCCATGTCAATATTAATTAGTGTGAGCGTAACTTAAATCTTTTCGCCTCCATTGTGGTATGTGGTAGTTTTTGATTAAGCACGCCATATATGTGGGGTCGATTCGCTTTCGGGAATTATTTAGCACAAATATATACGAAACTCAATGCCATGATTTTTAACCAATGGTACACATAAGCGTAGTGTTAAGTTTTGCCAATTGGTTTCACGTAGCGTTAAGCCTCGCCATTAAATTCGAAATGTTTTTACAATTGGGCAGGATTTGGTGAAATTTGTATATGTAATAATAGATTCTATCGGTAAAGCTACAAAAATAATCAATATGTTTCGTAAAACACAATTTTAATAAATCAACTAATATATTATTAGGAGCTTATTTAAACATAATGATGGGTAATTATTGTGAAGTATTATATCTATATAGGTATTACAAAATTACAGTTTAAGGAAAAGAGAATGATTTTAATCAAAATTTAATTATGTTTTGTTCATTAACGTCCGTAAGGTTTAATCGAGTCCCTCTACTCTCATACTTTCATTACATCGTATTTTCTTAGGATAAAATAATACTTTGATCGCAATTTTATTCTAAACGATATTCATTAAACAATGATTCAATGTACTCATAATTTATATATATATATATATATATATATATATATATATATATATATATATATATATATATAAATATTTTCTACTAATTGTGATAATAATTCAATTTATCTGATCAAAAGTTTATAAAAGCTGGGGTTCCACAAGAAAGTGTATTAGAGCCGGTCCTGTACCTACTATATACATTCGATATCCCAGATCTGGAAACCAATACTATCACCAATACTTTGCAGATGACACTGCTATTAACGTTACAGGTGTAGGTGACTACGAAGAAGGCGAGATCAAAAATTTACATACAAAAATCCATGTTGTTTCCCATTATATATATACAATAAGTACCACACGCAAACGAGGCAAAATTTTTAGTTATTACGTTTGACGTTAAGCTGCATTTGACGGCCCATGTCAAGAAGAAAATAAAAGTCCCAGTTGCCAAAACAAAACAATTTTTTTTATATAATCAAATCTTAATGAGAGGCTAGAACCAAGTACTAAGAAGTATAGCTAATACACCTCAGTACATACGAAATGAAGATCTCCAGCGAAGTCTTAGAAATTCTTATAGGTAGAACGATTTTAATATTAGCGGTGTGGTTAGAGACAGCGTAGTGTCAAAACACTCTCTTAACTAGTTTTCGCCCAAAACCGAGACAGAGTGTTGAGTCGCGCCTCGTCTACCAAAGAGAAATAAAATTATTTATTCATCTTACATTTTAAAAGTATTTTTGACCTAATGAAAGCAGTTTTAAAAGTAGTAGAAGTTTTCAAGTGTACTTCAGTCGTTTGTTTTAGTTGTTTATTGTTTACTTTAAAGGACGTAGTATTATATTCTTATGTTTTAAATATCGACTTCTTGTTTTCATGACTGACTGTCATGTTTGTATTGTATCTTTCTTTCAAGCGAATTCGATCAAATTCAAGACGTTGAAGGATTGATGACTTTGGCAAAATAAATTGCGGAACTCAACGCCACCGTTAGATTTACCAGAACGATGAAACGAAAATAATTTAAATATATTAATTCCCCTAAAAGAATTGGATCCACTACCAAACTCGTTTATAATTTGAAAATGGTCTACTACGCCACGTTGCCTTATTGTTTTATTTACCAAAAAAGATATAAAATATATATCTACTTATATTTCACCGGCCACAGGTAGCAGAAATAAAGCTTCCCATGTTAAAATTTGCGAAGTAATCCAAATATGTCCTTTAAATTTATTTTTACCAACAATTTAATAAACAAGCCCATTAATCAGGGAGTGGCTTACGAAGTTATTAAGGTTTTGTTGGTTTCCGATTTTATATATTGCCGCGGAATCTGTACAGCGGCGGCGGTGGAGGGTATCTCTGACGCGGGATTTCGGAATTATCTTTTCGTAAATAATGAATAATTACCTTATTCAGAACGAGGAAAACGGAAAATATTTACAAATTACATATATGCAATGTTTATCTGCTCAAGTATTTCGTATTAATTATCTCTCACATTATCTTCTTATATTTGTACATGAAAATTTGAAATTATTAACTTTTTTATTATTTTTTTTTAATTAAAAAGCTATTTCGTTGTCATATTTTATTCAGCTTCAAGCATTTTTCTGACATTATCAATCAGAAACTAATGTCAAAGTACTTGACGCACTTGTGAAACTCAATGTCGTATGTTATCTCATCAGGGCGGTGGAATAAAAATTATTTAAATAAGACAATTTCACTAAGCGGGAATCGAACCCACAACCAATCCGATTTACAGTCCAATGCCATACTGTCACGATGCTACGACGTAACAAGATCGTGTCGTGTTTTATAAATAACAATAATTCCTCGATATCTTGGACTTTGTTTGATGAATGGATCGTCACTTGGCCCCGCTCTCTAGACGCGGATTAACCTAATATTTGCTAAGTCAATTTGCTCCAGAGGACGGTGTTCAGTGAGAATATCTTGTAAATGATGTAAAAAGAATATAGATTACTATGGACAAACGATTGTATTTTAAATGAAATTGATAGAATTTTAACAATGTGCGGCGTTGGGTTCCGTCACTTATAATATTTTTCGTATCGTGAACATTGAAGAAAGATAGCTGGTGTTATCTTCACACTACTTAATTAAGCAACGCCACTGCGTTAGACGCTGTCCCACTGGACAGCGTCTTACTGTAAACGCGATTGCTTTTGAGTTCGATTTCCACTTGGGGAAATTATAATATTTAAAAAAATATTTTCATTTTTCCACTCTGGTAATAGAAAACTTGACGTTAAGTACTTTACTCAGTCCGAAATATCTCGCGTTGTAAGCAAGCAACGGAGTGTCTTGACATTAGGTTACTACTAATTTCTTAGCTACGCGGAATGAAGCCAACACAAAGTCTAGTGTATTCATGAATAGAAGGATACAGCGCTATATTAGGATATTAGCGCATCCCTTCAGTTCCACATAATTAGTGTAAAACATATTTGTAATGGAAACACAGTGTTACGTCAGAGGGCCGGTCCTCGGGCAATCACTCCGAGCGTCACCGTACGTCATTGTTACGTGGCGGCGGTAAATAACGAAGTAACTAATCACTGGATAGAGCTGTGTGCGTCGAATTGGCCTTTCATGTCATGAGTTTATGGCACATTCAATAGTGTTAGACTAGATTTGTATGGAACTTTATATAAATGTATGTATGTATAATTTTATTTATTGATTTTGAAATAATTTTTATTGATCTCTCACTTTTTCGGTGAAGAGAGTTTAGTGTTTAAGCTCATCGCTTTTATCTCGCAAATTGGGTGATGGAGCTTAACGCCGCTATTTATGAAACTTGCTCTGGGAGAATATAATTTTTTTTTATTTAGAATTACTCTTGAATGAGAATCTTGTATGAATATAATTATTATTAAACAAGATGTATGTATACTAAAATACTTATTCATTATATAGAAAGAAAAACATACACATTTTCTTGCGTACAATTTCGTCGAACATAAAACGGTTTGATTCGAGGATTTTAAAAATACTAAGCGAAGCGGTTTTTGATCCTCTTCTGATTGACATGACGAATCTGTATGTAAAATCAAATTAGAATTATTATTTAGTTTTCCTAAGGACTTTTAAAAAAAAACGAATCTATAACATTGTTTTCTGTGTTTTTTTTTCAGAATATATCATTTTAATTGACTTTACTCTAATTAACTACCATAGGTATCAATCGATTCCCATATATAATAGGCTATATTAACACATTCTTTACAACTAAGCCATGAACATATAAGAAGCGGCGGACAACCAAACCAAATAGAAAGAAACTTTTATGATAAATTGAAAAAAGCTTCGTGTTAAAGCTCTTCAACACTACGTATTTCATCTCAACAACGATTACAACTTGTTAAGAATAAAATGAAAAATGAATGCGAAATCGTGTCGCAAGAACAAGTAAAAGAAGTATAAGGCGATTTGAGGAGTTTGAAATAATTAGCAGTGAGTCGCCAGGAGGGGTATTACGATGCTTTGAACTGAGAGCCGTTAACGTATTTATTATTGTTGAGATGATAATTGAATATATATATATATATATATATATATAAAACTACGATAGAGCTAGATATACCTATTATTGTCATATTCAATGGCTGATTTAAACATTGTAATATAATATTCAAAACAATCCCTATTTCGCAAATTTCTATCTATTGAAAGCTTAGAGAGCCCAATGAGACATCAGCCGCCGCGCGTCGCCGCCCACTGCCCACCGCCACTGCCGCGTACCAAGCGAGTACCAAGTAAGTTCTGAACATTGTTCAACGTATTTAGCTGCTAATAGCCGTTCTGTTTTGTTACTTCAAAAACTTTTTCAATTTACATTATAGTTAAAGATACTAACACAAAATGGTTTCAACCGAAATTGGAGCAAAGTTCTCATTGTAAAATGTTACTATTGTAACCTCACACAATATCTATTTGTATATTTACTAAGTTTAAGTAAAAATATGAGTTTTATTTGACAAAAAGATTTTACAATTTCAAATTAAATCTAGGCCTCTTAACCCTAGCTACACCTGGTTAGCCAGAGGCGCGGGTTCGAATCCCGCTACGTTCAAATTTTTTACGTTTTTTCAAAAATAATTTGTAATCCTAAGTGTGGAATAACACTTTTCAGACATTTCTGAATCTCATCTTAATTAGTTTAATTTTTAACTATTTACTTGATCATTTGAGCGTAAAATATTGATATATGTTTAGACCACAAAAACGTTATAAAATAAGTGGGATAAATCGTATTATAACAAATGCAATTAATCCTTTAATTTAACGTCTATTAGGACATTTTTAATGGAAGTATTTTAAACGGATTAATCGCGTATATTTTGGTATTCGAAAATATATTTTTGGAAACCTGACGTTTTGAACAGTTTACAGGAGTCCCTAGTCACAGGTAGACATTTATTGATGTCCTTTGTCGGCGCGATTTCGACACAAACCAGTACGAGATTAGTATCGCGACATCTTTTTAAGAAATTTATAGATGTTAAATATCGTGCACGTTTCGTTTTTAGATACTCTAATCAATGTATTTTTTCACATTTTAAATGACACTATTTTAAACTGATTAAACGCGTATATTTTGGTATTTAAAAATACATTTTTGAAAACCGGACGTTTCAAACACTTTACTTTAGTCCGTGGTCACAGGTAGTCTATCTGCTACCTAATGTGTAAAAAAACGTAAAAATCTAAGATCTTATTATCTATTATGTCATTCCTGATGGTTCAACTCATCTAGGTGTCGCGTAGTGTTCACGTCACCGCTGAGAACTTTATATACATCAAACTACAGTATCGTCTATTATATCATACTGCGCTGATCCTTATTGCACATGTCAAAGAACAAATATGCTCGGAGCAATATTGTACTATATATATATATATATATATATATATATATATATATATATATACATATAATCAATATTTTTAAATCAATTTCCATACAAATCAGACAGAATGCAGTCCCCTAATATTTAACTTTTGCAAGCGCATTGAAACTTCGCGTATAAAATTAATTAAAAATCGAAATAGTTTCTTATTTGCATTGATTGCTGAAGAAAGTTACTTTTGTTCTTGCGTCGGACTCCTCGTTTTGCGCAAACCAAGATGATTCGAGTCTCAAGTCTCAAACTTGCACCTCAGCTTTTTTATGAGTTGATAAAACTGCATCGGAAGTTGCATATTTTTTAATAAACTACACCTTTTTTCGTTACTTTTTTTACTATTTTAGTATATTATACTGCCAATAGTATATAATATTAAAGTAAACATCATTGAACATATAAATATATTCTTCACTCATAAAGAGACCATATTTAAAATTATATAGCAAAATTTATATGAACCTTTTTTTTACCTTCACGCTTATTATCCCAAGAGACACTCCGTACTTCGCTTTACACTGAATTCGAGACATTGCGTGATGAGTGGCGGAACTCAACGCCGCTCTTTGACTTTACTAGAGCGAGGAAGTGAAAATAATTTCAATTTAATCATTCTCTCGAGTGCGGTCACACTGCGCCACGACCAACCCCTATGAATTAAAAATATTTAATAAAACGATATGGCTTTTAAGTAACACAATCCAATCGGAATTAACTGAAAAAATCGCTTAAACGGTTTCCAAGAAATACAGGCAAATATATAATGCAGTAATAATAATATAAAGAATATATAATATGAAATACAAAATGAAGTAAGGAAGAAGAAGAATATATAAGAAGAAGAATATATAATATATAATATGAGAGGAAAATCTAACTGTTGCCTTCCTTACTTCATCCGATCCATACAAACATAATGTGTTGAGTGATGTAGCTAAACGCCGATTTTTATTATTTGCTAGAATTTTCTACAAATATAAATGTAAGTTTCATAACGGAAGTGCGAGCTGTGATTATACATTTAACTAAATTAGGAAAACGGAACTCGGTTAATAGTTTAAACGTTTTACGTCGCAGAAGAGGCAGAGCCGGCGTCGGAATAGAAACGTATAGTCGTTCAATAGGAAAGAACACTGTAGTAAAGTATCCATGAGATAAAATTAATATTTTGATGTAAAGTGGTCAAGTTTTTTATACAAAAATCTTAGAATCCCTGTCACAATTTTCAAATTAGTTATCAGAAAATTACTGTATATGTTAGAAAATATAAAAATATATTGCCTAGTTGCTTTTTGATTTATCAGATATATGGTAGTAGCAGAAATTTACTTGAATAATATTTCAAATGAAATTATTTAAAGTGGATTAATCAGATATGTTTTGGTATTCGAAATATATATATGTCTATTGGTAAATACTGACTCCTGAAAAGTATTTTTTTTAGCTTCACGCTTTTATCCCGCATAGCAGGGTAGACAGCAATAAACCTAGTGTCTAGACACTCCGTACTTTGCTGTCCACCGTATTCGAGACATTGCGTGTTGAGTGGTGGAACTCAACGCCGCACTTTGTCTTTACCAGTGTGAATAATCTCTCCCAAGTAGGGATCGAACCCACAAAGTAAAGTAATTAAAACGTCGGATTCTTTAAAATTTGCTTTCGAATACTCAGGATTTCACATAAAAGCTATTAAAATATGATTTACAGTTTAATCCTTGCGGTTACATTGCGTTGAGGTTGTTCTGATGTAGTTGATAATATTAATTGAAAGTTGGAATATATTGTGTTTTGTTGTTTATTAAACTGGATGCTTCAACTAAAGGCACTCACTGTCCATCTCCGTTAAATTCGGCTGACGAAGGAAGATGAGAAACATCTAGTACTTGGCAAAACTTGAAAAAATCGTTTTGCTTGAAACGCTCCAGTTTAATGTTTTGAATGCACGAAATTTGCATATTTTGTTAATGGAAAAGTTCCGTAGATTTTTGTACGGTGTTCTATGTTTGTAGTGCACTGAGACAGGCTGTGACCCAGTTACGTAGTCGACTTCCTTCTGCGCTTTGAGAAATTGCATCAAGCTAATTCAGATAAAATTTTCATAATTGAATCTTCTTTTCGACACCGACGAGATGTTTTTGTTTGATAATTATATATTACAGAGCTTTTGGCAATTTCATTAACTTGAAAATGGTGATTGAATAGGGAATAGCATTTATTTCGAAATGTAGAATTTTAGAGTTAATATTTCCGGTTCTTTATTTAGAAAACTACGTTTTTTGGATTTCTAGAGAAGTCAGAACGACGTTTTGGCTAATAACACAAATGTTAGGGCATTTTAATTCACTTTACGCCAATTTAAGAAATAATTTATGAGTAATGAGCATGAATTTAATTTAATGAGAAAAAACGAGCCAACCGGGGAAAAAACACACAACCATTGCGTTTACAGTCTATAAGCTAACTTCTAATTCGTTATGTAGTAGAATTTTACTTAAATATCATTTAATTTTAATCGAAAATACGTAATGTGTGCAATCACACTAAAAGCAACTTGCCTTGCGAGCCAAGAGGAAAAGCTGAGAATTTTAGCAATTGACCTCTGTACGTCCATTTGCAATGTATGTTAGCATATTTTTTTTCTCTTTTCGGAACAAATAAAATTTAATTTCAGACCTTTTTGAAGTCCATTTGTCTTTACGATACTGTTTTGTAATATATTGGATAGAGGAAAGAGAGAGCGATCTGCAAAATGGCGAATGAAAATTTCACAATAACAATCGGTACAAAAAGATGGCAGTCAGTAAGAACACGCAATAGTTGCGAGTTCAAACCCCGTTCGGGGGAATGTTTATATTTAAATTCTATCTATTTGTTCGTTTAAATAAAACAAAACTCAATGGACGTAGATAAAAAATAAAGGGGAAAGTGTTAAATTGCCTCAACATTTAGGTTGTTTCTGCCTATCTTGCTATATACGGAAATTGCATAGAACTGAAAAAACATCTTTCGTAACCCTCCGCCGGGCTCGGGATGTGCAATCCCGCGAGATTCCGGATCGCGGCTGTAAACAAGCCGGCGTTGACGAGACGTGCCGCCTTTGACAATATTTTTCCTCTGTCACGTCGAAGGCAAATATTTGCTTCATACTGTTTACACATGACCGCGGGATTCACCTCAATTTAACGCGAAAGTAGCTCGATCATATTTATTAGTAATTGATAAATATGTATTTATATTTTATTTAGAAATATAAACAAATAAAATAATTATTTAATTTATTGACAGTACTTTTAAAACGTCTTATGGAATTTTACTACATTTTTAAACATTGTATTTAACATAAGGCCGGTCGTAGCGCAGTGGGACAGCGTCTGACTGTGACGCGATCGGTTGTGGGTTCGATCCCCACTCGGGGGAGTGTATATATTTAAATTATTTTCACTTCTTCGCTCTGGTAAGACAAAGTGCGGCGTTGAGTTCCACCACTCAACACGTAATGTCTTGAATTCGGTGGAAAGTGAAGTACGGAGTGTCTTGACATTTGGTACTTCCTGTCTACCCTGCTAAGCGGGACAAAAGCGTGAAGCTAAAAGAAGCTGAAAAAAAACCCTTTCGTTTAGTATTTTTAGAGCTTCATGTCAATTTATTAGATGCGTTTTTAAAACAGTTAAAAAATTAGACTAAAATCTTCGATACATTGACTGCAGTCTCTACTCTTTATATTTATTGAATTTCATTTTGCTCCTTTAACTAAGCTGTAAAGTACATCTGATATCTTAATGCTCTCACAGTCGCCTCTCGCCGACGCTGCGGTTGTCAACTTTTTTAATAATCTGCCCTTTGTCAAGTAGGAAGAAAACTTTGAAATCCATACAGCGGGAAGGGTTAGAAGAGAAAACAAATTTCGAAGTTAAGGTCGGGGAATATTAGTTATATTGAAAATTATTCCCATTTATTGTAAAAAAATCTTGTTTAAAAGTTTTCTAACTGGTGTAGGAAGAAACCAAATGAGACTATATGGAATTAACGCAAGCTCATCCAGAGATTACTTAGAGCAATTGCTAATTCTATTTAATGCTTCAAACCAAACCCAGATATAATAACAAGCAGCGCTCTGAACTTCCTGAACTAAAAACATGATATTCAAATATTTTAATTCACGCGTGGAAAATTGGAAAAAGTAATGTAATTTTTATCCACTCTAGAACAAGGGATAAAATTAGAACTCACAAATGTGTACTGAGGGTATCTCAGCTATATGGATGTATTGGAAAGTAAACTCTTTACCGAACATAGGTACCAGCAACTCACAATCTGATATTGTTGTCACGGCTTGTAATATCAAATATATATATATATATATATATATATATATATATATATATATATATATATATTCTTATTTCATTTCAAGGCAACTCCTGCCATCATCCAGTCCATCCTTCCACTCAATTATATGTACATAATTACGTTTTCCGTTTTCCAGCACAGCTTATTATTGTCTGAACTCCCTAAGCGGTTAATGTATTTACTTATAAACAAATTTCCGGTTTATTTAAACATTTTGACGTCCATTTCGTCTGTATCGCGCCAAACTCAAGAACCATGTTCTTAATACTGAACTTGACTCCCCCTTATATATATATATATATATATATATATATATATATATATATATATATATATATATATCTTTTTAAATGAAACTATTTAACCGGATTAATCGCGTATATTTTGGTATTCGAAAATAGACTCGTCTACCTGTGACCACGGACTACTGTAAAGTGTTTGAAACGTCAGGTGTCCAAAAATGTATTTTCGAATACCAAAATATACGCGATTAATCCGGTTAAATAGTTTCATTTAAAATGTATAAAAGTCGCGAAAATCAAAGATCTTATAATATATATATCTATTCTAAGATACATTTACATGAACTTGAACAAGATGTAAGTACAAAAAAAGGAGGTTTTAAGTTGTTTCATACACGTGCCCTCTCAAGTCGCCCTCACCTGCTCCCTCCTCACTACTTACTAGTTACGTAAAGTAGAACATTTTCCATTTGACATTTTTAAGCATGTCGTCTTGACTGGGCTCTAGGGCACTAGTCTTAGAGCGTCTCCGAGAGTTCCGTACTTTTCTACACCATTTCTACTGATTTGATTAATTTGAATAGTTTTCTTAGTGTTTATTTTTTGATTATTTTTTTTGACATTTTACATTTTTAAGAATGCCAGTTCAATACTTCAATGTGATTTATTAATAATTATGATTTTTTTATCTATAATAACTTATAATTTTCGTGTATTTTAAAAAATGACATTATATTTGTAATCCAAGAATCTGCTTCAAGATTTTTTTGTAATTATATGACAAAATATAAAATAGTAGAAAAAAAGCAGCTTCACGCTTTATACCCAATTGCTGGGTACTCAGAGACAACCTAGTGTTCAAGTTCAATACATTCCGTTGACCACTTTCCGTCCAAAATCCAGATATTGCATGCTGGATAGCGAACTCGGCGTCGCGTTTTGTCTATCCAGAAGATAGAAATGGAAATACATTTCAATACTATTTTTAAAGTGTTATTCCACACTTAGGATTAGAAAAGGACGGTATCCAAGAGGCGCGGGTTCGAACCCCGCTGCGTTCAAATTTTTATACGTTTTTTCTAAAATGTGGAAATACATTTTTAAGTATAATCATTGCTCCTAATTGGACTCGAACCAACAACCAATCGCGAATAGTCAGATGCTGTCCCACTGCCTCATAATAGTCTAATGACTAAAGGATCAAGGATATCATCATAAATATTACATGGACAGAATTAGTTTTGAGGCCCGTAGTGGCGCAGTGGGACAGCGTCTGTTTGTAAACGCGATCGGTTGTGGGTTCGGTCCCCTCTCAGGGAGTGATTTGAATTATTTTCACTTCCTCGCTCTGGTTAAGACAAAGTGCGGTGTTGATTCCATCACTCAACACGCAATATCTCGAATTCGGTGGGAAGCAAAGTACGGAGTGTCTTTACACAAAGTCTACCCTTCTATAAAGTATAAAAGCTTGAAGCTAAAAAAAAAATAATTCACACAAACCTTTCCTTGTGTTGTAGGAATTGCTTGTGATATTGTTTAACTAATTATTCTAATTGAATTGATGTTTTTTAAATCTGGTTTGTTATTAGATTTTATTATTCAATGTATTATCCTATTTTTAAATTGAAAATGGCTAAGCCGTTTACATACAGCTCAGTAATACATGATTTTTATTTTTGTTTTTAATATACTTCCTTGCACCTATACAAATATCCCACGTGATACGGTTGGCTGGTAGAAAATGCTTTTAGCTTTAAGCCTGTCTTCTGTGCATTTTTTCAATGAATTTTGGAATAAAGAATACATAAATAAAAGGTATATACCAATCTTTTACAGAATATTCGTTTAAAAAAAATATTTCTAACCTTCAAAAGAAATACTATGATAATTAGCGAGAATAAGGAATGAAACACATTGTGAGCGCGAGCCCTATACAAGGGCTTATTATTAAAAACAATCGCATGTGATACCGGAGGTGTCGCCTGTCAAAGTGGTTTCCGTTTCCACTTAATTAAGCTCAGCAAGTGTAAACTGAAACCGGTAATTACATGTCGATTTTGTATTTGGTGTGAATTACCGGTAAACGATCTGGTTATTATGTTGTGGTAAGTACACGCCAGTTAAGACGTAATGTACTGTAGACGGGCGTACTAGATGTAATATACAAGATATATTAGTAATTTATTGGGAGAAATGTAAGTCAAAGCCGAATGATTTTATTCAAAATAAGAAATTACATGATTCATTTTTTGAACGTCCAATAATATACTACTTGTTGAAGAAGTAATGTAAAGATATTCTTTTATACATTCACCGCTACTTTTAAAGTATAAAAAATCTTTTTCTTAGTAAACTATTGCTCTAAACTGTAATCGATACACGAAATGAAACTGAACTTATAAATAAAATAAAAATGATTGATAGTACATGGTTCTTGTATACTATGTTAAAATGTATATATTTATTTGAAATTTCTTACAAATTATTTAAAAAATATAAATATATATATATAAATATAAATATATATATATATATATATATATATATATATATATATATATATATATATATAATATTCCCACGCATTTATTTAGGCTAAAATACCATCGATATTGTCTAGATACAAGGCACTCTAATACGGTACAGTTTTATAATACTTTCTTCCATGTCTTACATATCGTCACCAAAATGCGCTAAGCCCCGCCAACACTCCCGTAGATCCTGACGCTACGCGAGGCCAAAGGCGGCGGACTACTTACCATCCGGTGTCCCGCACATCTGTCTGTCTCTTAAAAAAAAGAAATAATAAATATAGCTAGACTTATAAGAATCTATATACCACATTAAATTATATAAAAAACAATTTTAAGCAAATAAATAAATCTCACGTCACGTATTATAAGTTAGTACAGATGATATAAGCAATGGTATTAGAGCATTTTCTTTTTCAATCAAAAATATCAAATAATAAGATCTATGAGATTGTTATTATGATATTATTATATATAAAAAAAAATATCAGCTTGGCTTGCAGTGGAAGAAAAGATTACCGGCGTGCTACCGTACAAGCCTTATTCTAACATACATACTATGTACATATAATTATTATTATAATTATGACATTTATAGCATATCGAATATGGACTTGGAGGAGCATTTTCCAGTAAATCTGGGCCTTTAGAGATTAACCCAGTTGAGTATCGATTCGTCCGTTTCCCTCAAGCCCGAACTCTACTGTTTCTATTCTTAAACCGTTAACGGACTACCAAATGTGCTTTTAATATTCAATAAACACGTTCAATTTCCATACTTCCTTTCCTCCAATAATATTACACGAGGTTGAAGCTTAAATTTAACATAAGCAGATTTCTCTTTTATGTATTTTATATATTTATGTAGAATAATATTCATTACTACTTTTGCTGGATTATAAATAAACTTTTTAGTAATATTTTATTCTGGAGGCCCGTCGTGGCGCAATGGGACAGCGTCTGACTGTTAACCCGATCGGTTGTGGGTTCGATTTACACTCGGGAAATGATATTATTATAATTATTATCTCCGCTTTGGTATAAAAAACCACGGCGTTGTGTTCCGCCACTGAAAACGGAATGTTTTTAATTCTTCGGAAAGCGGAGTGTGGAGTGATACCACGTATTTCCTGTTTACTCTGCTATGCGGGATAAAAGGATGAAGCTAATAAAATTGTATATTATTTTTTAGATATATAAAAACGTTTCGCTTTTTAACACGATTGTAGTATATGAAGGAAATATACATTGTTAAATCAGCGTAAGCCATTCCAGTAGTTTTATGTTCTGTATTAACATTAAATTAACAATACTATATTAAAAAGCTGCGTGAATATAGTAAGATTGTTCTTCAGAATATTTTCTTGTGCGTTCACATCACTAAATATTGATATTTTATATAGGGATGTAACAAATATCAACTAGCTCGGTATATGGCAACGACTCCCCAATCAAATATTTAACCAGTCACCGTTGAATAATAACTGGTTGATCCATTGATGCGTTAACTATACATTGCCTTAGAAACATGTACATGTAAGAGCATATGTGAAGCACAGGGTATCGTATTTTGGGTTTAATTTATAAATTTGACGTTTTTTTTATCCCACATAGCAGGATAGACAGAAAGTTCCCCGAATTCGAGACATTGTGTATTAAGTGGTGGAACTCTACGCCGCACTTTATCTTATCAGAGCGAGGAAGTAAAAATAATTTTAAATATAATCACTTCCCCGAGTGGGGATCGAACCCACAACCGATCGCGTTTACAGTCAGACGCTATCCCACTGCGGCTCGACAAGCCTCATACATTATAATTATTTATATGGATTAAATAAATATAATAATAATAATAATATTTTATTTTAGTACACTAATCAATGTGCAATGGCGGCCTTTTCACACAAGCGATTAAGAGAATGATAGAAAAGTGATGTAAGGAAACAAAAAAGAAGAGAAATACAAGTATTTTTATCTTAATAATTTAAAGATTTAAACATATAAATATAGAAATAGATTTATATATAAACATACATAAAGATATACATACATACATACATACACACATACACACATACACACATACACACACACACACACACACACACACACATACATACATACATACATACATACATACATACATACATACATATATACTCTTACCATACTATATGTGAACAGAAAAGAATAAATTATAACTAATGATGTTTTACATCCTCCATCCGTTTATCGCAGCCGGTATAAGTTTCTTTTCGCTCGAAACGTGGTCTGGATGAGATCGCTTCTTAGTCACAAGACCACCCATTATATATTTGTTTTATTTTTTATGGATTTTATCTCTATTTTTATTTGTTATAATTACAAGTATAATTATTGTTATTAGCAAAAATTATGCTTTTTGCTGTTTTAAGTGGCGACCGAGACGTTGAGTCGAACCGAGACGTTGAGTCTCGGTTTGCCTTACAAAATCCGAAAAATGTAAATAAAAAACAATTTTGAAAAAACGTATAAAAATTTGAACGCAGCGGGATTCGAACCCGCGACTCTAGAAAAATGTCCAAGCGCTCTGACCGCTAAGCCATAGGTTCTACTACTTCACTTCTTCTACTTTTTTATATTGTCAGCATTTTTGTAGAGAGATTTATAGAACCTTCTGCTACTTAAAGATTATTAAGAAATAATCGTTTAACAAGAGAGCTTCTAAATCGTTTCAAGCCAAAGCTCTTAATATATTTGTAAAAATTTTCAGAACTATAATTCCTTTGGTTACTTCTAATAAGTACAGCAATATTATATAAATATATATAAATGTGTAGAATAGTCTAATACAGTTCCATTATGCCAGTATAAAGCTTCAAGATTAAGTTCAGTGTGAACTTTTCCCGACTCTGCGGTTGAAGAGTTGCTCGATCCCAACACGGAATCAATTAAGACGCCGACAGCTCACGGGGCTCATCCTGCTCCGGCGTACCTACGTCCTGGTGCCAAAGCGAGCTTCAATTTAAATCTGTGATTTTGGAAATCTGAAAGTTTGTTTTAAAATTTAACTGATATGTACTAAAATTAGTCACTTTTTTAATTCTTCATTTTGAGAAATTTCACCAGAATTAACACAATATGACATTTATATATTAATTCGTTAAGAAAACTTATGCAAACAGAGAAGTATGAAATTTTGGTATAGTTATAGTTTATATAGAGGAATAACGAAAAATAATGCATAAAAATAAATTAAATTAAAAAAAATAAATGTAACACACACTATCATGTGTTTGACATACACGTTTATATAAAGTATAACACACGTTGCTAAGGCAACGCGTTGTCAACGTGTTGCAGGGAAGTGTCTAGTTATAATAAAGTAGATTGACTTCTAGACTGGCTGAAAATCTAATTTATACACCGTACCGTACCTAAATTGATACTTATAACTTTTAGTAAACAGACATGATCTTAAACCGAACGAAGTATGTTCTATACGCAAATATTTTCTCAAATGGCATTCAGACCTACAGTTGACATGTAGTGTAATCTTAAACACTTCAACACTACTACTTACTTTTCCCCAATTTTGACAACTTTGCATCTAACATGCGTGCACCCAACACTCCACTGACTCTCATCGTACATTCTCCTTCTAAGCTGCTTGCTTTAATCCAAGGGTAGACAGAAAGTACCTAGCGTCAAGACACTCTCTCAATACTTCACTTTCCACCGAATTCAAGACAATGCTTGTTGAACGACGGAACCCAACGTCGCTCTTTGTCTTACCAGAACTAGGAAGTGAAAATAATTAAAATTTAAAGTAATCACTACCCCGAGTGGGAGTCGACTCCACAACCGGTCCCATTTACTATCACAGGCGATCCGCCCGCGCAGCGACCGGCGTCAGGCGTCATAAATTTTTATCATAATCATTAAATGGTGATTATAAAGCCCGCACTGAGTGTCTATCTGCGTCATGAAATGTGCAACATTATGATTTTGTAACCTAACATTTAATCGGCTTTAATGGCTGCTATGCGAATAGCGGAAATTCCGGACTTGGTGTGGAGCGACCGAGGGTAATACAATCGTACATAGGTCACATGTTTACAATCGCTCCACATTCAATTCCGTTCAATGAATGAATGAATCGTTCAACCGAAATTAGATTTAGTTTGTGTATTTTTTTTACTTTTATACGTATAGTAGCGTTATTAACATTTACTGTTTTTAAAGTGTTATTCCACATTTAGGATTAGAAAATATTCTTGAAAAAAAAAAAACATATAATTTTTTTTTTTAATTTCCCGCATTTGCATAAACATTGCTAACCCTACCAAAGACACACTTACGTTAGTCAAAAATATATATTTAGAACTCCTCTAATCAAAAATTGAAAATACGTTTATATTTTTAAAAAATATATAAATAATAGAATGCAGCGGGATTCGGACCCGCGCCTCTTGGAAACTGTCCAAACGCTCTGACCACTAAGCCATCTCTATCCATTCTACACTGCATCGAAATTCTTATAAATTTACAACTTATTTGTGTAGTTAGGATTTCTGTAGAGTTTTATCAAATATTTACTATTTTAAGATTATTTCTAAGAAATATTTGCTTGAATAAAATCTATTTATTTCAATATTTTACTATTTTTAAATGTTTCTAATCGAATATATACAGTTAATATTTATATTTGAAGTTTTAATATATTTACTAATATTTAACATATTTACTATAATGTATTTTTAAGTTACTAAGTACAAAAGTACTCGTGTGTACATGATACATGTTCTTATGTATGAATTTATATTATCTATATATTAACATTCCACTTTTAAAGGAAATAACGCGATATAAAAAATATGAAATTTGGCACAGTTATAGTTTATATAGAGAAAATACTCTTTAAAAATGCATGAAAATGTATTATTATATAAATGTACCTCACACTGCCATGTGTTTGACACTCACGTTTATATAAAGTGACATACTCGTTGCTAAGGCAACGCGTTGTCAACGCGTCAACGGGGCATGACTCCTTTGACAAATTATATTATATTTCTTAATAATCTTTAAGTAGTAGAAATTTGTAAAAATCTCTCTACAGAGATGCTAACAACATAAATAAGTTGTAACAAAACGTATAAGAATTTCGACGCAGCTGGTAGCAGAGCGCATGGCTTAGCGGTCAGAGCGCTTGGACGGTATCCAAGAGGCGCGGGTTCGAATCCCGCTGCATTCAAACTTTTATACGTTTTTTCAAAAATGTTTTCATGAAAAGACTTTCATTTATATTATATATATATATATATATATATATATATATATATATATATATATATATATATATATATATATATATATATATATATATATAATATATATACACTAACTAACATTGTATTGCAATATTTTGAAAATAATATTGGAAATTGCAATAACAAATTGTGCTCATAATATGAACTTGTAATAAGTTCGTGATAGTTTGTTGTCATGATAAGAACAAAAGTTTCCGCGTTCCCGGATACTTATATATTATTATCGTAGTCGGTGGAACAATCCGGGAACTTTCTGTTTCATGGCGACACTACACCAGCCGTACGTCTTTCCTTTAACTCTCTACTGACATTGCCTAACGCTTCACAGTTTACTTTTCTCGTATCACGGAACAAGCCAGAAGAATCCAGTCACTTTAATTTTTTTTTACCTGTTTTAAAAAAAACTTCAAAACAGGAGGTTGTCAGTTTGATGTGTATGTAATATTATTGGAATTGAACAATATTTGAGTTTGTATGTTTGTCCATGAATTTCTCTTAAACAATGAGTCATATCGAGTTATATTTTATTAATTTAAATTAAGTATACTTCAACTTAGGGAACAGTAGTAGTTCCATCAAAATCAGACCAGTAGTTTCAGACATATAGGTAAATTACTCGTTAGAGAATATAGGTACGTAATTTTATTGTTATTGTGAAGTCGGTTGAATGTTTAATAAATCAGTTATAATTAGACTTTGCATTCGTGTGGCAGAATAACTTTATCTAACATATTCTGAGTAAAACAAGACCCACCGGGGCGCAGTTACCTAATATATATATATATATATATATATATATATATATATATATATATATATATATATATATATATCTATATATATCTATATATATATATATATATATATATATATATATATATATATATATATATATATATTTCTCCGCTTTGGTACGACAAAGCACGGCGTGAAGTTCTCCACTTAATATTTCGGACGTAAAGGAATCATCGGAGAGTTTTGATGGTTGACTGTTCCTAACTACCCATCAAAGCATGTAACGGAAATATTTATTTTTTTTCTAGCTTTACGCTTTTATCCCGCATAGCAGGGTAGACAGAAAGTATCTAGTGTCAAGATACTCTGTACATCGCTTTACAGCAAATTCGAGACATTGCGTGTTGAGTGTTGGAACTCAACGTCGCATATTATCTTTTACCAGAGCGAGGAAGTGAAAATAATTAAATATAACCACTCACCTGAGTGGGGATCGAACCCACAACCGATCGCATTTACAGTCAGACGCAGTCCCACTGTGCCACAACCGGCCTCAAATAATAATGAAATATTTTAATATACATGAGAATTATTATTACAGTAGGCACGACAACACCTACCATACTAATCAAATAGGCTTTTTTTCATATTTTTATTTCCTTCTACTTATATACATAAAGAGTAAAAGAAAGCTTATGTTTTCTATAAATTTTGTTATTTTAGTATATTTTACAATTTCATGTTTATCAATCCTCCTTTGAGGATATGCAAATTGATAGATTACCTTGACGATATAGGAACATAAAACATCTCGTCCAATAATATTATTATTTTTCAAATGAAAATTAACGTAGCGCTGTTTTATACATGTTTGCTAGCGTTTGTCACAAGTAATGATCGAATCTAGAGGTCTGCCTGTAAACACGATCGGTTGTGGTTTCGATTACCACTCGGGAGAGTGATTATATTTAAATTATTTTTACTTCCTCGTTCTGGTAAAGACAAAGAGCGGCGTTGAGTTCCGCCACTCAACACGCAATGCCTCGCAAATTCGGTGGAAAGCGAAGTACAGAGTGTGTTGACACTAAGTACTTTCTGTCTACCCTGCTTTGCGGGATAAAAAGCGGGAAGCTAAAAAAAGATGTCCTTCATATTAAGTTGTTACTTATTATTCATAACACACCGGTTCAGTAGCAGTAGTTCGGTTATTACTTATTTATGTAATACCAGACGCATTCATAAGTTTGCTCAAGTATGGACGAACGCCTCCGCTGTCCTCCTTCCAGTTGATCCTCCAATTACGCGCCCTCTGCCCACAACTGATTAATATCACCAGTCGGCTGCAAATTGCATTACAGCCTATTTGTATACATCGCCCTTGATCCGTTCTAATAGGTTACGAAACTGTGCTTTAATTGTGTTATCCCTCATCAAACTATAAGGCATTTTATGTTTGACCTTAATGTGTCAAATGTGGTATATGAAGGTATATTAGAGGTATGCTTTATGTTGTATGAAATTACTGCGAGTAAATATCGTAATGGTCATGAAAATAATAAAGTGTTTGCGTTACATTTAGCTTTCTACGGAAAGAAATTATTGAGGCAAAATAACTATGAATACAGCTCAGATGTAATTTTTCAACATGTGTCTTTGGGGTGTAATAAAACAAGTAATACTTATAAAATGTTAAGTTTATTATTATGTAACAAATCGTGTCCAAACCAACAAACCTATAACACCTCGGTGTCACATAAATACGTCATCAGCAAATGCTCTCTCAGCCGACACTCCGGCGCTCTCGTCTTCGAAAGTCACCATCTTGTCCCGACGCGCTCTGGCACGGTCTCCCAGCGCGTTGATCCCGACCGCCACGAGTTCACTAACGCCCACTCCAGTGCCGCTTAAGTTAAATTCACTCAAGCTGCGAGGTACGAAGTACTCAACACACCGCTCCGCGTGTCCCGCTGACCGGCGCGCTGGTGTGTTTCTCTGAAAACTTTCTTCTCCGTAAGCGGTGGACTTTCTTCGTGGCAAGCTGTTAAACTTTGTCGGGTTCGAGCTATCAATCTTGAAGCTAACCTGCGCTCGCTTTTCATGACAGCTAACTGACGGCCCTTCAGCCGTCTCCCTATGTCAGGACACTACTGCCATCGAAATCTTTTCGTCACATTTCTCCACACTATGCACTGCGCGTGCTTTAGAGCTCCCGTTGCAAATTGCAGTGAAACCACGCAACGCTGAACTCAAGTCTTCCTGGATCAGATTAAAACACATGGCAACTACAACTATTCCCACTAGGATGTATATACAGCACACGCCGACGGCGATGTCCTCCGCCTTTGCCGACACCGTACTCGCGTACAACCCTGGCTTTAAATTTCCGAAACCTATTGTCGCGAGACTAGAAAAGGAAAAATAACACCCATCGATAAAGTTCCATCTTTCCGTCGTGTGGAATACAAATGTACCTAAAGCTATGTACAGAATGATTAATAGTAAACTAAGAACGATCGGCACTCGCGTGTGGTCCCGGCACGTCCAATGATAACCTCCACTAAAACTGTCTAGATTTAAGGCGGCTTGGAATGGTGTCCGTTTTTGCCGATCGTAATATTCTTTTCTATCACAATCCACGAATTGTTTGCACTCAACACCGGGTAGGGAGTACCGGCTCAGGCAATCCTCCTTTGAATGGAAGTTCCCGCTCTTCAGTCGCGCCGGACACAGCTTAGCGTATAGAGCACGGAAGTTTCTCGAGAGTGCTTCCCCAATAGTGGAGAGGTAAAGCATAATGAGAGGGATCCCGACACACGCGTACGCTATCGCCACCAGCTTGCCAGTGGACGATTTTGGGGTGACGCTACCGTGACCTGCAAAATAAATAATTTTATTTAAAATTTATATCATAGGATATTTTTTTACATATATAGCTTAGCCGAATTATAATTGAACGCTAAACACATTTGCAACCCTCCACCTGAGCCTCAACTTAATTTTGTATATATTGGCACATTCTAATTTCCGATATATTTTTATATTTCCTATGAAAATCTATTATGTATTCATAAATCAGCATTATTTCCTAGAGAGGTAGAAGGATGTTATTATTCCTCGGGGCAACATATGAATACGTTATTGCGGTAAAATGCTAAGTTTGGCACAAAGTCAAGTAATAATTCACTTTTAGAAGCAAGTCACGATTTTGAAAACAAGTGAGAAGTACTTAAGTTTTTGTGAGTAACATTTCAATGTCATCCTTACCGATGGTAGTGATAAGGGTGAGTGCATATAGGAAGCTCCCGGCGAATGTCCAGCGGTAGTCGAGAGCGTCGTACTGCGCGGACACGCTCGGCGCGTCGCCCGACTGCATCGACTTCATCAGGACTCGTTGAAAGTCCATCAGTTCTTTAGCTGCTAATTTCGTCCAGTTCTCTTTGTAAAGTATATTAAGATCTTCAGTTATTGACCAAAGTCTTTCAACAGTTTTAGACCGTAGATCACCGCTTTGCGTCTGACTCAGATTCGGCTTTGAAGCTGCAACGGATGTCTCTTCGGGCACAGAGTTGCCTTCTATAGCGAGGAATAGGAACCCTCCAATGAGATTGTACGTCAGAACTAGGAAGCATATCGCCAAACAAGTGAGAGGTGAGGCTCTTCGCTTGTGAGCGCACCTGCAGCAGAACAGCCTGGTATCTTCTCGTCGGGATATGAAGCAACAACTGGGCTCTTCGATCAACGTCGGTTCGTTTTTCCTCAGAGCGCGTTTGGACGGGTCTCTACCGCCGTCCTCTATCATGTTGATCATTGCCACATACTTTACCGCACCTTGTACTTCTTGTGGTGTCTCTTTTTCTTTGTTCTTTTCAACATTCTAGATTACAGCTTATTGTTGTTTGGATTCTCGTAAAAGTAGAGTGTGTATAATCTGAAACAAAGATATTTTCATTAATTTTGTTTAATTATAACAAAATATGTTTAAACCATTTTCAAGAACTACTTAACGCCTTTATGGCACATTTAATACGAATATCTGTAGCAACAGAGACACACTACACAATATATATATAGGGGCAAACTCTACAAGTAAGGGTAAAGGTTTGTAATGAATATTGATAAAATATTATCATGGACAAGAACCTTTCCTAAGAAGTAATTTGGTACTAACTTTTTGTCTACTTCGCTAAGAAACTTTGTGGCAACATTATTAGTCGAAAACTACTTTAAGCTTGGGCTAGAACAATGTTTTATTTACACTTTTATACGTACAAAGATCGTCTTTATACACTTATAGATATGTACAGGTATCGATAAATGTACTGAAAATATTAATTTAATAAAATAACCTATAATATAAATATTATAGTATCAGATATTCGAATAAAAGTAACTGGATGTATATCTCATAACACATATTTATACGAACGATATGCTTATACGTTACATGTTTATATGAATTTCAGAATATTTGTAAAAAATTTAATGGTTTTAAAGCGAAAACTCAAATTGGAAACCGTTGAAGCAGAAAGTTATGTCTCTGAGGACGCTCTTGACTTTAATACGGTACGAGAGTAAATCAAAAGTTACAATATAGCATGTTATTGTTCTGTATGAATACATCGCTGGGATGAGATCAATCAAATTACTTTGATAGCAATATTTCAATTTCATATGAAAAAAAATTATACGTTTTTTCAAACATTTTTTCTAATCCTAAATGTGTTTTTTCAAACATGTTTTCTAATCTAAAGTGTTATACACTTTAAAAATAATTAATATTAAAGTAAAATAGCAATCTCTCTTGTTAAACGATCATTTCTTAATAATCTTTAAGTAGTCGAATTCGTAAAAATCTCTACAGAAATGCTAACAACATAAATAAGTTGTAACAAACTGTAGTATATAAGAATTCAAACAAAGTGTATAAGAATTTCGACGCAGCTGATAGTAGAACGCATGGCTTAGCGGTCAGAAGAAAGTCTCTCAGAGGCGCGGGTTCGAATTCCGCTGCGTTTAAAATTTTTATACGTTTTTTCAATAATGTTTTCATATAAAATGAATCAAGTAGCGCACTGGGTCTGCATCTGCTGTAAACACGAACGTATTTGGGTTCGATTCCTGTTCCGTGGAATAATCTTATTCTGACATACTGCTGTTGGAATTTCTCTGATGGAATATTTATAGTTTATATTCATTTCGTACTTTGGCCTTGAATTCAGACGAAGGGTAGAGACTAGAGTTTTTTGACCTTAGTGTCAAGACACTCTATTACCTTTTTACGAGGAACAAAAAGTCGACCTTAAAAATATTTATTAAGAGCTATTAAATGTAGAATTGAATGTTATTTTTTATTACTAAAGTTGCGTGATTTCTGTTTAATTTTATTTATTATTATTTTCCTTTGAGTTTTTGTTTTAAATACCCATTCAATAAGTAATAAAGTTAATGATATTTCCACCTTAATTAACTACAAGATCAATACTTGTCTCAATTAATATTTAAAATAAAAGCAAGTACAATATCTTCTGCTAACAATTACTTTACGGATCACTACAACGATTAAATTCCCTTTATAAATACCGTATCGACGAGCCCTTTGCTCACATTTCATAACCGAGTTACAGTTTTCATCGTCTTCTATTCGTAAATAATTCGTGATGCCTAAGATCCTGAATCAAAGACACTCAAAGCGAATACACAATGAGGCTCCAATGAACATTCTAATAAATACTCCGGCGATTCCCGACCACTCCCGATTACTCCCGACCGCTCCCGACCACTCCCGACCGCTCTCGCTGTAAGCTTGTTTTGTATTTATTAAATACTTGATACAATTATTAAGAAGATTTAATATTAAAATTTGTTTGTAAAGATTTCTTCAATCCTTATTTCATTAGGTGAGTATTAATGTACCTCTCCCTTGATGAGTTAGTCAGGTTTGGTGGTTTTTAATGGCTTATAACTTTTATTGATATAAAAATTACGGCAAAAATTATTTTACGACGTCAGTCAATCACTAGTAATGTTGGAAATTTTATTTTTTAAAAAAATCTGTCAGAATTTAATTCTTAAACGTTAGATAATTTTCTCCATGGCTGTACAATGTGTTATTAAAATGAAAATAACTTGTTCTCTTACATTTATGTTTTAGAATTTTAAGTCGTTTATCGACAAAAGATTTAAGTTTTATTTTCGACGACAATGTAGTGTAGGCTTAGCTAATTAAAACTAATTATAATACAAAATGGCTGACTGATTATATTATTATATGAATTATATTACACAGATATCTGTGTAAATATTTATTATGTTCATTAATACCATCTTCAAGGCCGGTCGTGGCGCAGTAGAACAGCGTCTGACTGTAAACGCGAATGATTGTGGATTCGATCCCCACTCGGGGGAGTGATCATATTTAAATTAATTTCACTTCCTCGCTCTGGTAAAAGACAAAGTGCGGCGTTAAGTTCCGCTCCTCAACATGCAATGTCTTGAATTTCGTGGAAAGCGAAGTAAGATACTTTTTGTCTACCCTGCTATGCGGGATAAAAGCGTGAAGCAAAAAAAATATATCATCTTCACTCTGAATTTCGCATTTGGCCGGGTACTCAGTGACTACTTAGTGCCAAGTCACTCCGTTGACTGATTTCCGCCCACAATGACAACATTGTGTGTTGAGTGAAGAACTCAACGTCACATTATATCTTTCAAGCAATAATTTTTATTAAATATTAAAACGTATTCATTAAATTTAATTATTTCCACATTAAATAAAATGATCATTCCAGTATTATATATTACGCAACCATTAGCAATAAGAAGCTTTAAAGTACTTTAGAGTAACTCTATCTGATACTAATGGTTATTGAACTGGGAAAGCAATTAACGCAAATCTGTGGTCACTCAGCTATGAAGGATTGCTTGTAACGAACTTACGCCGTTCTATCGACGATGCTACCTGCCAGTAGGTACATATGTGCGTACTTGTATATGTATGTACACTATTTAGTAATTAGCAGTTGAAATAATATGTAATTTGACTTTTAATATTTTGTGGGAGCAATTGACAAATTAGTTCAATTTTGCATAGAAATGTGAAGACAGGGGCTTGTTTTGGAGATATGAATGGATAAGCATTGTGACATAAATAACTTGATCTAAATATCCGAAGCTCTCGATACAATTATTAGAATATTCAATAGCTATTTCTATTTTTGTGTAAAATAATACTTATGATAGGAGAAAATATTGTTATATTAAGTATTATTCTACGCTCAGGATAAAAAAATAATTTCATATATAAAATAATGAATTAATTAAAACTTAGTATTAAATCATTTCATTTTCTATTTTTCGCCTATTCTAGCGCTGTCCAAAGTTATTTTTTTAATATTGTTTTGTTAGAAACAGTAATTTTGAAATAGTCTAAGTTTAGCATATCTAAAATTGGGTCACCTTCTTAAGGTAACCAGTTGCTGGTCCGAGCGTGTATACACGTCATATAATATTCATGAAGTATTCAGGCGACGTGGGCTGCAGAATACTATGAAAACAGCAGATGTCGACTTGTTTCGGCTTTCAGCGCTTCTATTCAGGAAGGTGTATGTAAAAGATTGCGCCTTCGGCCAAATAATCAAAGATGAAAAGGCTCCTCGACAGGCAAGTCACGCCGCCTCTGGTTTACACCCACACTGAATACCAATGGTGTAACACAGTGACACGTCACTGTCACGTCGACGTCACGTTGTAATTATTATATTAATATATACACATGTGACACACTCTGTCACTGTCAGCTGTGCTGCTTCGAGCAAAACGAAGGTGCCTTTACATTATAAGATTAACTAAGTTGTTTTAAGTACAACTTAACATGTTATCTTGCATTACAGTATAGTCTGAGTGAACCTAGTGTCAAGATATTCCTTTCTCTACATTACATCCAAAATCGAGAATTTACGTCATATTGAGTGATGCAACTCAACGCTTGTTTTCGTACCGTAGCGGAGAAATTGTAATTAAATATGTTTGCTTCAAGTAAAGAAGATATAATAATATTTTAAAATCATTTCTACATTTAATGTGGTTTAAAACTTAACTCCATGTACTGAAGCTTATAAGAAAGAGTAATGTAGCAGAACTAAGATTCCGCGAGCAAACGTAACACTAACTTGGGAAATTTAATAAATGAGCACATCGCCGACGCTCACAGACTTCACAATTTCGCGCCATAGAATTTATTGTTTCCAGAAAAAAATCATTTAGTAGGTCGAGTTCAGGTTTGAGGGCGCGACGCACAAAGTGAGGTCGCCGAGGAGCATCGCCGCTTATTCCATAACGCTTTATGCCTTACGCTACAGTGTAAGCGCATTCTCGCATGAAGCGCTCGAACAGAGTGTACCCAACATAAATAACAATGAACATTTCCTTCGCCAGTTTTCGCCGAAAAAGCTGGATTTTTTATCGAATATTTGAGAATTAGGGCGTAACGATGTTCCCTTTTATTTACTGTCAATCGTTTTCCGGAAGGCGGCTTCCTATTCTCTTTATAGGCGATTCGCGATTATTACGATTTGAAAATTGTTTGAGAAAAGCCTTCCAAGAATCTGTTTACAAGCCGCTGCTTATCTGTACAGTATATCTTACTTTTCATGATAAAAATGAATGTCTTTTTAATCGATTTTTTATAAATTTTATTTTCTGATTTTCTATTTACACCGTGATATCCTACTCAAGTTACTTTTGTAAGGCCGATTACGAGACGATCTGTGCTGGTTTCGGTCATTACATCGATCATCCTCGCTCGGACTGATCATATCGAATATGTTATTAAGTGAATAAACACGTTTACATTTAAACATAAACAATTTAATTAAAAGTGTCTTTATTAATGACTCAGCAGCCAAAGTGTTTGGACGGAGGATGGACGGACGTTCTCAAGAGGTGCTGCGGGTTCGGATCCCGCTACGTTCAAAGTTTTATAAATCTTTGAAAAATTTTTTTTTAAATCCTAAGTATGGATTAATACTTTAAAAATAGTAAAACATCGACAGTTATGTCTAACTTACATTGGTTCTTCACCTATATAACGTACGTATACAGTATACATTACTCTTTCATATAAGCCTCAGTACATGAAGTTAAGTTTTAAACTACATTAAACGTAAAAATAATTTGAAAATATTATTATATCTGCTTTACTTGACATATTTAATTATATTTTCTTCGCTACATTAGGTGAAAACAAGCGTAGAGTAGCGCCACTCCATATCACACAACACTTTAAATTTGAACGGAAAGTGGAGAACGGAGTGTCTTGACACTAGCTTCACTCACACTACACTAAAATGTATGTACCATAAATAAGCAAACTTTTTACTTTTACAAAAATATTCGATTTTCTTTGCTATTCACGTAATGGCCGCAGTTGATTTTGAACTATAATTTCTATAAGAGCTGGACCGGAAATTATTCCTATTTAGAACTTTATTCATTATAACGCCAATTTGAGATTATTACAGAAGTTTTAATAATTAAATTTTGTCATGGAAAAATATGAACGGCTTCAAATGCCATTTTAAGTGGAAATTATTACTTATACAATAATTACAAAGTACTAGATGAAACTACTTAGGACACTTCGTTCTCCATTTTCTATTCTTTTTTTCTCAAATAAAACACATTTTAATATTATAATTAGATAAAACAAAATACAGTATTTTATATATTTTAAGTTTAAATATTATTATTAATCGTATTTATACTAAAACGTATTGGCATAATTCTTGAAAAATTTTGAAGAGGTGTGAGTTCAATTCCTGGTTTGCTTAAATTTAATAAGAAATTTTAATAAAAACTTTTCCAAACATAAACTTTTATTTGAATATATTTTTCAAATAACACGCAAATTGGACGAATATTTCTATTTAAGTCCGCATATTTTACGACAGGTACTGTAAAAGGAAGCAAAAGTGTCAGAGCAGGTCAAAGCGTATATTCCTTGTTAAATAAAGCTCGTCTCTAGAAGTGCGGAAGTACGTTGTAAACTGACACCGTCGCACATCCGCTTGCTACAATAGAGGACACACAGCACCATGTCAGGGACTTGTTCTGACAATTTGGTGGGGAAATATTAAATTTGTGCGAAAATACAGCATTTGACCTAAAAATTATAATTGCTCGTTTTCTAACAAAAAAATAGTAAATAACATAAATTAATTCACAATTAAGGAATATACACTAGGAACATATTTCTTGACACAAGTAATGAAAATATTAATCATTAGCTAAAAATAAATTTTACGTAAGTTTAAACTGAAGGCTGCTGGAATTATTTATTTGTTTGTTGAAGTTGACATTTTAAAACGGTGTTTGCGTTCCTCACGTGGCTGCGTAGTGTCGACAACGCGTGACACTCTACGTAAACTTCGTAGACACTTCGTAGACACCGCCCCGACACTACGCGCATTCTATTTCCGGGACTTTCCGCTCTCACAAAGGTATGCAAATAAAAGTTTTTACAACGTATTTTTTAACATGCGAGTAGAATAACAAACATCGACTTACGAATTCTATGAATATTTTCGCTTTCTGTTACTGCAAATATATGTGGAGTCAGAATATTTGTATAAAACATCAGGAATCTCAAATAAACCTAAAAGTTGGTGGTTTCAGAGATCAGTAGCGACTACATAAAAAATAATCGTTCAATCTAGTTTATACGAAAATCGACGACAGTCTACATTTGTATGATGTAACAATATTAATAGTACGGTCAGCATTATACACATGTAGATTGAGAATATTTTAAAGGACATTCCATAGTAACGCAATACCCTCTCTTTTTTTAATATTGTACGAGACATTATGTATTATTATGTACATGGATATTTATCGTTAGGTAATTAACTATTAAATATAAAATATTTATAAATAATTATATATTTCAGAAAGAGGTCATTCAAATCTGGTCATGTTTGAAAATTTAAACGGAATTTCGATACAAATGTAGATATTTTCCAGCAGAATCAATACGCCTGAGTGTGGGCGGGTGGTCGCACCGCACTCAATGGACAAATATTTTGTTTTTATTTTATAGGTACATTAATTGGACTACAGTGCGTTCGGTGAAATATCGAAACAATAACATTTTCATTTTAAATTTTATAATATATTATAAATTGAGTTTAATTGGCAGTTTCTTTTGTTTGTAAATATTTTATTTAAAAGAGCTTTTTATTTTTACCTTTTCCAATGCAAGATATATTGGCGTATATAGTGTTGTGTAGTATGTAGAGACCTTTGCCAAATTTGGCCAAACAGATATAAGTACCTAAATATATTTGTAAAAACTCTTTACAGTTTTATGTAATATCTAAAAAAAGGCTTTATTATTATTATTTTATAGTGTTGCCAGTTGTAATATTTATCAGTAAATAAAATATAATAATCCTTAGTATAGTTTATTATATCAAAAGTTCCATCTGGAAGTATAACAGAACAGTTTGTAAGCAGAAGTAGAAACTACTGCAAACTCAATATACGTTTATCTCATGAGATAACTCATAAAGGCAATAACCTCGGCTTATAACTCAATACTGCTAAGCGCTTCACTTCGTTACAACTATAGGTACGGTACGCAATGATAGCTGTTGCCGGAGGACCTCGTATGGCAGGAACGACTTTAAATACTTGAACAATGTCACCATATGTCACTGTGACATCATTGTCACGTGACTGAAAAAAAAATGTTTTTTTACCTTCACGCTTTATATCCCGCATAGCAGGGTAGACAAAAAATACCTAATGTCAAGACACTCCGTACTTTGCTTTCCACTGAATTCGAGACATTGCATGTTGAGTGGTGGAACTCAACGCCGCAAATTTGTCTTACCAGAACTAAGAATTGGAAGTAATTTAAATATAATCACTTCCCCGAATGTGATTGAACCCACGACCGAACGTGTTTACAGTCAGACGCTGTCATACTGCGCCATGATCGGCCTCAAATCAAAATAGAATACACTATAAGCAAATGTTTATAGTATATTCTGCTCTAAAATATTCAATTTGGAAAATGATGACAATTTTAAACTTCAGTTAATGCACGTACATAATTCAGTGCAAGCTAAATTATAACTCTTTAAGTATCAAAGGTCTATATTATATACCTATTATATTTATAACAGTATTAACATTACGTAAAAAGCATTTTAATAGACGATGTTCTTAGAAACAGTAACTCACACATGACACATAGAATAATTAATTCTGCCTAGCCCAATAGAATGGTGATATCATATATAAAGCAAACATCAACAGACATCCGAGATGAGACATGCGAGATGCGAGATGGCGGTCAATAGTTTCTAATTTAATCAATTTGCAATACTGGCTAACATCGCAACTCAGTAGACCACACGCATCATACATTACATACATCAATAATCACTTCGCTGATGCTGTACTTGATGGGTCGATAGAGTTTTGATATTAATTTGAACATTTTAATATTATTCATGTAAACTCGCGGTTTTAGTCTTTGTATAATTTAATTTTAATTATTATTATATGGTATTATGGTATATAAAACTTTTACTAATTAAAGTTTTAGTATAAGGATTTTTAATGAGTGTGTATGGCCATAGTTAGGAATATTCTAGTATAAAGAAGCCACGTCGCCAACCTTCCACCCGAAATCGAGCCTTTGCGAAGTCAAAGGCATAGCGCGCTTTGTCTTAACAGGGTCGGAAAAAATTGAAATACAATTATGTTTCAATATTAAATAAATATTGTTAAAAAACTTCGCGCTTTGTTCCGCAACGCAGAGTTGATAAAACAAATTTTAAGTCATATGTACAGAATTTATATGTATAGAAGTATTGCACTCATTATTTCTCTAAATCGAATCCACAACCAACTGCGTTTCCAGTCAGATAGTGTCCCACTGCACCACGATGACTTCTTTAAGGTTAAAAACATATTAATGTTTTACGAAAGGGGAAATCTTCTATTTTTTTTTGTAAAATAAAAGACATAAAATAAGTATATTTGCTAACAATTAGTGTAATATGTACGTAAACTTAATTAATATAGCTTGTGATATGAGACGTGTGTACTTGGTGTATGTCAATATTGTAGAGATCAAACCAACGGAGCGTTAAAATCATATCGAAATCAGTCAGCTTCGTAAATTACTTAGTCTCACAATGAACTAACGCCTAAATGAGTTGCCATACGTTTCGCACTCGCATATGACTCGAATTTAAATACAATATGGTAGCGTCTTAATTGACAGTCGGCTGCCGATCTGTTTGTAGAGCTCAGCCAGCTTGGAAATCAATTCATATGTTAAGTTTACTCTACCATACTCTGACAGATTCTACGAATTATTTATATTATATAATATAAATTAAATTACTGAAGCGATGAGAAAACTGTTTTATAAGTTATTAATAATTTAAACTATTTGCACGAAATCTTAATTTATCTGCTTGTTAAATTAATATGTTATCTGTGTTTATTATCGTAAGATGCTCTTTTTGGTTACTTTGTAGGTATTTTAACAAGAATATTCCGCACGAAATTGCATGCAATTTTCACAATTATATTGCAGGAAACCTGACCTAAAATCTGAGGCATAATTCTACGTAATACGCCACCCAGGAGCCGAGCTGTGCGAAATAATTGTGTTTACCCGAGCGGTTGGGAGACCCCGGTCTGTGTTGGCCAGTTTGAGGATAACTCTGGAGGAGCGAGTTAGTTTTTGCTATGTTCCCTTGGACTACCTTGTGTAGCAAAAAATATAGAGATATCTCGAAATAATAAGAAATCAGTATAAAGCAATTATCTTACATCTACTTTGTCCGTCATGTACCACATGTCCACGACCTACCGTCAGCGCACAGCCGTGGCCGGGTAAAGCGCAATTGATTAGTTCATAAGGTAATTACAACACATTAATATTTCATTAATAACTCGTCAATGTAATGACACAGATTACTTCAATTAGATCGCAAGCTGCGTGAGGGCTGACTGAGGTGACACGACTAATCGTCCCTCCCCTCTAGGGAGGACCTCCCGCCAGGTAGCTGGGTGTCAGTTGGTCGGAAATATATATTTAACATTAAATTATAATATTTAATAACCTAGAGACTGTAGAGGACAAGAATATTCACATGAAAATTTAATAAATTCAAATTATGTAATTCTTACAAGGAATTGAATCATTAAAAGTGAGCGTTAAATTTTCAAAGCAGAAATCATAATTATAACAGAGAAAAATTTGACTAAGTATTCAGTATTACTACAATTTTATCTTTCTTGAACGCAAATATTAAAATAATTATCTTAACAGATTATGAAACGAATGAAACTATTTTAAACGGTGATCCGTTTAAAATAGAATCACGTTTCAAAAGCACGTGTATTTTGGTAGACTTGGGTAGGCTTGTGATTGTGGACGAATATAAAGTATTCGAAATGTCCAATTTTCAAAAAAAAACTTTTTATATACCAAAATATAAATAATCAACCTGTTCCTGATTCGAAAAATAAGAGCTTATTAGAGATTATTTAAATTTAAATTCTAAATTATTGTTTGTAATAATATTTTATAAAAAAATATTATCATAAAGGCTTTCGGATGTTTCAGGAAAACGTTTCGTGCAACTAATCTTCCACATCGCACGTCGTAAGAGCGCTTCCTTTAAAATCAGCTTTAAAGTCTTCAAATAAAGCGCCTACTACTAACCTACTATCTAAACTAGGCAATTTCAATGAATAGTATTATATACGTTTCTAAAACAGAAACTCCACCTTTTACCGTGATGTACTCGACGACGATCACTGCCTCTCATTAAACTGTTTGAACAAACGTGATATTATAAGGAAAATATTGCAGCAACATGAGACGGCTCAAATCATTGTCTTCATCCCACATAAGCCATGTTGTAAAAAGCTCGCTAATTTTACGAACGAAATGAAAAATATGTTAATAAGACCCACCTTTTATGTTAAATAAAAAAAACACCACAATTTTATGAATCCATGCCTTAAGTCGTCTTGGATCTGTCTATTTAAAAAATAATAAGCTTTAGTGTAAAGCTTGAAGAGCTTTTTTACGTTTTTTATACAACAAGTATATTATATATTATTCAGTCTTCATCAGCTCCTCGTTGTATAAACAACACACGACCGCGCCACGCGACGAAGCGGCGTTGTGCCGCGGATCCGGATGTATGGCAAAGCAGATTTAATATATGATCTAAGTTTTTCTAAATTTAATACGATTTTATGTTTAATAATATCCTATTCTATAGTATAAATTACAATTAGAAAATTGAACCGAAAACCGAGAAAGAAAGAAAAATTAATTGTGACTTGCTGAGATAAAACATGAAGAGGAATAAATAATTTAGAAATTATATAATAGAAAGCGAAGGACTGTAAGCAAAATAAGATAAAGTTAAAACTCAGAGACCCATGTCTTAATCCTACGCCATACTAAGTATAAAACAGTGTGATTGGAAACTGTTTATTATCTGATTGTCTTATACATTATAAACGGTTTAATGTCAGCACGTCCACGCAATATAGCCATGGTATTGGTACAATATTCACGACTGATACAATAACCGTAAAACCAAACTTCCTTTTGAAAGTAAGAAAATGACCCGAACACAGCGCGGACAGAGCGCAGCCCAAACAATACGAGCAATTTGCTGATGATACCGTTATCGTTTCGGAGACGGACGTAAAAATGAAAATAAAACGTCAGCACCTTTCCGCTGCGAACGGAATGACCTACTTTGTTTTTTTCGTTCACACGTATTTTTATCCTTATCCTATCTTATCTAGAGTCGACGTGACACACATCTTCATGTGGAGAATATAGAGACTATTTAATTATAAGTCTTTTTTATATCCTATCTAGATATTTGTGTGTTCTTGTCGCTATATTTCAATTAGAAACTTAAAATATAGAGGTGCTTAACTTCCCGTAAACGCTTACTCAGATACTTGCAAATATGCCCGTGGCGTCGCTGTAGTTATCGAGTTTGTGCCCGCAATTTCGTATGCGTCTGCTTTAGTTCTTCTATTGCAAAAAATATTATGATTTCAATGCTTAGGAATACTTAATTGTAATAACACTAAGATGCTTTTACACAAACACACACACTAAGTGTCCTTTGAAATAAGTAACATATAAATTTTTTTTGTCTAATTTGCTGGAACATTAAAATCATATTGGACCTACCATTATTGGAGGGCGGGATTTCCAAACACACTAAAATACATTGCTTAAAAGTAAATCTCAACCACAAACATTGTAATGCTAAATTTTATTTTGCAAATAAAATATTTTTTTCTATTATTAAATTGGAATGTAAAATACCGCTATATGCTTAATAACTTTTGCTAAGGTGTCATTTCCATATTACTTTTTTATGGTGGTTTCATAGTTGCATATGAAGATGGCCAGCCACCAAAATGAAGGATACACGGTGTCTAGAGTAAACAGTTTCAAAACAAAAAGTCATCAATCAATTCAAAGATAAAATATATAGTTTACGAGATTAGCGTTTACATACGAACGGACACAGATAAACTTGTGTTCAAATATTTTAATGAAGAAAAGAATTAAGTATACATTTTATCACTCTAGAGCAATTACATGAGTAAAGTCAGTTTATATTTTTACATAAAAAATATTATTATTGCTGTTAATAAAATAACTTTAATCTTAAATATAATTAAATAATTTTTTTTGTATAACAAGCATGCTTTGAAAAATATTAAAAACATCATAACACGCAATATTTGTTGAGGTTAAAGGTACCTATTCATATTTATTATTTAGTTAAAGGTCCATATTTTACCAAAAAACGCAAACGATTATGTAAAATTTTGATATAAATACCAGCTTATTACTAAAATTGTCTGCAAAATATTAGTTTACATAGAACTCGTCGGTACTTCAGAACTAATGGAAGTATGACGTCGAAGTTGGAAACTGAGTTAGCTGCTCTACTCGTAATGTAGGGACCATTAGAGTGAAACGACCAAATTCAAATTGATGTTACTTGTATGACGTAGAGGAGCACCTTGCGGCTCAGTGGCAGGCTGCTAGGCGAGGGTAGCGCAATGTGACTACAGGCGTAGGTTATATATCGAATATATCGAAACAAAATTAACATTCAATGTAATATATTATTTTGAAAGTAATCTTTGAAAACAAAGCTGGTTTTTATTGGATTTTTTTAAATAATTAAAGTTGGATGTAGGATTTGAACTTACGATGACTAACTGAATTTCACGCCTAATCTCCGTAACTAAGATTATAAAAAGAATAAGCTTTAAACCACCGCATGTGTGTAATTTAAGAGGGAGTGGTTTCAAAACGCCTCTACTTACGTATGTTTCTACGGACATTTGGCTGTTGCTTGAAATTAAAAATATTTTAACACGATCTAATAATAAAATTAAATCTTATCTACTATTTAATAATACACTGTGTATATTTTAATACTTCTTAATCCAAAGTTAGAATATTATAGGAGTCAGTGTTATCGTTAGGACTGCGTCGGAGTTAAAATTGTCGGGCTTAAAATGTATTTACATTAAAATTATACACATAGTATGATGTACGAGTACACGAGTAACATATCAAACATAACATAATATAATAAAGTGTGTGAATTTTAAATGAAACTATTTTAACCGGATTAATCGCGTATATTTTGGTATTCGAAAATACATTTTTGGACACCTGACGTTTCGAACACTTTACAGTAGTCCTTGGTCACAGGTAGACTCGAATACCAAAATATACGCGATTAATTCGGTTAAATAGTTGCATTTAAAATGTATAAAAATCGCGAAAATCAAAGATCTTATTAAAGTGTATGAAATTTTTCTTCGCAATTTGTATACTTAAAATTTAAATTCTCTGAACTGAGCTAAGATAATCTAAGAGGTAGAGAGGTAGAGCCCTAGGCTCCAATAAATATTGTTTCCGACAATTCAAAATATTAGTTAACTATATAAACGTATTAGTACAACTGCAGTCACACAATTAAGGAAAGCAAATAAGCTCGATTTCACGTGTAACGTTACGTCGTAGATGTTCGCAGGAGCGCGCGCTGTTATCTTGCTGGATGCTCGGCGTCACTCCGACACGCGGCGCGCGCACGAGACGCTGCTGCTTGACTACGCCACTACATGTGACAGAATGTTGCTGGAATTTTTCAATTTATTATTTCTAGAAAACCGTAGAGAAGTGGGTTTTAAATATTTTCTAGGATGTATATTGCAGACTTAACGATGAAATTTCTCAGTTTATTTAAAATGTTCAAGTAATTTATTTTCTTTATACAACAAACAAAACTACTTTATATTAGATTTGATATTCTCAATTAAGTTTTTCTTCCGATTTGGACCTGACATTTCAATTATTTTGCAGCAGTCTGTGGTCAGTGCTGGCTCGAGGCGGCCTTGTAGCGGCTAACTTGACAGATGCAGTTTCATGCAATTTTTACGTGAAAAGTAGATTAAACTCGACAATAACGATCAGCTGCTTTTTAGACTAAGGGGGCAGAGGCCGTAAATTTCCTCAACTTGTGTTTACTTGATTTATCTTCGTGGTGGCTCTTTCGTCTGGCAATTGTTCTGAGTTGCTTGCCAAAACTGTCGTACCCACAGATATTTGATAGCAGTCTTTTTAATTACTACTATAGTCCGCTCAGAATTATAAAACGCGAATGCATTATATATGTAATAGATATTACATACTTATTACATAATTTCTTTTGCCTTGTATGAAACGTTGTTATGGAACGAGCGTTTTCTTTTATTAAAAACAAACTTCGCACAATATTCTCGTGCCAAAATATTTGTATTGAAACATGGCGAGCTCGGCGATATTTAAACAAAGAAGCCACAATCGCCTGCTTTATTGAACGTCACAAACGCGCCCGAACTGAATATCAAAAGCGTTTCTGATGAAGCGATGAGTTCCGCGAGCGCGCCGTCACCGCCGCCACCGCCATCACACCCTTACATATAACGGTATTCTTTTTAAATGAAACTATTCTAACCGGATTAATCGCGTATATTTTGGTATTCGAAAATACATTTTCTGTAATCACTTTACAGTAGTCTATAAAGACTACTTGTAAAGTGTTCGAATCGTCAAGTGTCCAAAATATATTTGGGAATACCAAAATATACGCGATTAATCCGATTAAAATAGTTTCATTTAAAATGTATAAATATCGTGAAAATCAAAGATCTTATAACGGTATTCATTAATAAAAATATTTTTTTAATAATCGAGTTGCTATTAAAATTATATACTTTATATTTATGTTTCATTTCCCCGTATACTTAAACAAACGCATAACATAGCATATTTCTTTTGGTTCGACGAAACCATTCTATTAGGAAGTAAATAAAAATATTTATAACAAAATTTAATAATGCAATAGGCATAGATATTAATCTTCATACAACGTCTACGTCTAGTACGAATTGAAGGTAAAATTGTTTCTGATACAAGACCCTCGTCGCTCTGTCTCAGCACTAAAGCTTAGATCAGTTATTTAATACGAAACCCAATTACTCTGGATTACATGAAGGTTTTCTGAAATTTCTTGGCAAGTTCGTTATTATGAAGGTATCTCCGAAGGGAGAGTTTCCATGTAATTGAGCAAACTTTTAGATTTAGTAGTCAATTAGATGTAAACGAAAGTGTATTTGAGTTTAATTAAAGTTTTGTTACATCCAGTGATTAACTGTTTTAACTGCTACGTTTACTTTTTGTTAGCACTTGTTCGGAACATCGACTTCAGAAATAAGCCCACCCCAATATAATAATGAGTACGCGGCCGTTACAAAGGGTCAAATAATTAAATTATATAAAATAGAACAAATAATAGAAGGTTTCGTCCTTTACATCACCCACTTTAGAATCGAATTTGCAGAATCTTCTACAAGTACATCACAAAGGGCCTTTTGTCAACTCTATCCCTATAATACAATCCTGCGGTTTTGGGGTTATCGATGGCCTACATTTTATTCCATTTATTATTTCACTCCACTATAGATTTAAATCTGAATAAGGATTGTAAAAATAAAAGAAAACTTTTAATAACAACTTAATAACTATAACTTCATGAAATATTAGTTAAATTCTATTGGAATATCGTTTAGAGTCTATTATTACTTAGCTTTTTAGTAATGCATTATTTCAGACCTATTACTTTGAAGATAATTATTATTCATTAAGTTACGGAATCTAACGCCGTGCTTTGTACAAGCAGACATTCGTACTTGGCATATCCTCACGTACTAATTACTCAACATTGATCATTTTCATTTTTTTTTTCGTCATTTTTTTTTAGCTTCACGCTTTAATCCCGCATGGCAGGTTTGACAGAAAGTACCTAGTGTCAACGCACTCCATACTTCGCTTTCCACCGAACTCGTGATATTACCTGTTGCGTGGTGGAACTCAACGCCGTTCGTTGTCTTTATCAGAGCGAGAAAGTGAAAATAATTTAAATATAATCACTCCCCCGAGTGGCGATCGAACCCACAACCGATCGCGTTTACAGTCAGACGCGCTGTCACACTGCGCCACGACCGGCCTCATTTTTTTGTTAACATTATAAATGAAAAACATCCAAACGTTTATATAAAGGATGAGAAAGCCCACTCGATCACTCCGGCCGCAGCTCGCAGGAGTCAATTACTCTAACATGAGCTTCACAAAAACGTATCAAAGCGAGGATGAAATGCTCTTGAAACTACAAGCATAAGAAGTAAATCGATTAATAACTCGTTAATCTGTCCAAGTTGTCGGATTACTTGAGAGGCAGAGGCGACTGCCGCGAGGGAGCGCACTACCTGCGGGCCACTTGTTATTTCTTTGGGAGATTTGTAAATTATATGATAAGTGATTAATAGTGGAGTTGTTTATTGTAACGATAAATATATATTTATCTATATATTAGCAGAGTTTAAAAATACCATATGTAATGTGTGTATGTTACATTTATTTAAATAATTTTATTTATTTTATTTATTTATTTAAAAAAATAGCATTTTTCACTCCTTCTTTATATAAACTATAACTGTGCCATGTGGGAGTGGGATAGATATAAAAACAATAAGCTACGTATCTAACGTAATTTAAAAGAGAGAACTTCCATATTATATATATATATACAAAAAGTACACTAATATAAGTTGTAAAATTTAATCACATCGCAAGCTCAACCATCGTCTTACAAGAAGACGTGGCCACAAGAAGTGCAGGATACTTGCCAACGACGAGCGAACGAGTAGCACCGGACCGGAGTGTCATTACAGACACCACAGACGCGGCGGCTCTTACAAATATCACGCTATTAACTAAAACTTTAAACATAAACGCTTTTACTTTATATGCCTTAAAAGGATCGATGTTAGATACATTAACATGTCGATATTATGAAATGATAACAGAAGTGGATACGTTTAGAGATTATAATTTTAATATGTCACTTTATTCTGTTTTTATAATTTTTTCACGAATTTCTATAGAAATGAATTTTAGTGTTTGTAGAGTTAGCTAATTTTTTCTTGAATAATCATTGATTTTTTCTACATTAATGATATATTTTCATTAATCAACCGCAGCCAAAGTTTGCTCAAAACATGAATAAATATGCAATTAAACATGCACAGTAAAAGCAAAGCAAGTAATACACGAACAGCCCATCACAAAGTAATGGGCATCATTAGGGTCGGGTCTTTGCTAAATATGCTAATAAGGTAGAGCGAGTGGGCGACACGAGCGCAGACTTGTAGGAGCTCCGTAACCAAGTGGCCTGTTACTACACTCATTTATTTGATGCATTTAAAGCATTGTACTATTTTACTAACATTAAGAGATCAAATACGTCTACTTTTGACTGAACGCCAAATGGAGGCGGATTTAAGTGGCTTTGGAAATACTCTGGTTTGAGTGACGTAAGGTTTGCCATTTCTGCTTTATCTTAGCAAGTTAAGTTCTAATTATTTAAGCTCGTTAAAGCGTGCCTTGCCTTGAGTCCATCTATTAAGGATACATCCTTGTCACAGTGCACGTTGCTCTTACAATGTATATTTTTCTATTTTTACGCATTTCCTATAGCTAAGAGGGCAGAGTTTACTTCGTGTTAAAAAACGCCATTCTCTCATTCATATTTAGTTTATCTAGTCTAGTTTCATGTTCCCAGATCCGTCATTACATTATGTAAACTCTACATAATAGTATAGAAATGCTCTGTGTTCAAACTGCGCTACTATGTCATCGCCAGACGTTCCACTATCTGTGTACCAAACATTTGGCATTACCGTGCTCCGGATTGAGGAGCTATATATTGCAATGTCTCGGTAAACGACAGTTAGCTGCTTACTCTACTTATTTTACTTGAAGTTAAAATCTCTTTCCAATTAATAATTTTTCTTCTTCTTAATCATATATATAAATAATTTATAAATATAATTACTTAAATAATCGATTTTTGTAACAAAATAAAATTAATTTCAAATTTTAATATGAATGTAACGCAATGCTCTACAATAAAATTATTTGTACGAAAATTAAATAGATTATGACACTTGGGCGCTATCTAAAGGTATAAAGGCTGATGCTGACATGCGAATATTTCATATTTCAGTGTTTCGTATATGAAAATTCAATATTACTATATACGTGTCTTATCGCTATATCCATTTTCAACTAATTAATATGTAACAATACCGCAAACGCTAAAGTTATGAAAAGGTGCTCCGGATGAAACGCCACAATCGAATCATTCAGCTGTTATTAATACACCGCATTGCATGATTTAAACGTACAAGTGTTTTATTAATGTAAACTATGTATATATATATATATATATATATATATATATATATATATATATATATATATATATACATATATATAAATATATATATATACTATATATAAATATTTATTTTACACCATCTATGTTATTTATTTTTTTAGCTTTACACTTTCATCCCGCATAGCAGGGTAGACCGAAATTACCTAGTGTCAAGACACTCAGTACTTCGCTTTCCACCGAATTCGAGAGATTGCGTATTGAGTGGTGTGCTCAAAGCCGCTCTTTGTCTTACCAGAGCGAGAAAGTGATAATAATTTTAAAACTAATCACTCCTTCGAGTGGAGATCGAACCCTCAACCGATCGCGTTTACAGTCAGACGCTGTCCCACTGCACCACTACCGGCTTGTTATTATAACATAAAAACATTATATGTATATTAGGCGATCATAAAAAAAGCCTGTATATTTGTTTATTTTAGGGAAATTTATGTCGTGACTTCAAGATATTACATTATATACAAGTAAGCGACGTGAGTGCTCGCCGTCAGCGGTCAGCAAGTTCCATACAGCCAGTACAATGACGTCGCACACCATTTGTTCTCGGCGCGAAGTGCCGTCTGCTCGATATAGCGTGCTCATAATATAGTTTAGTAACGACATGCACACACGATATACACACATCAGCTCCAACATTTTGCTACAAATGATCTATTTTGTTTCCCGAGTCATGACTCGCACACATCGCAAGGGCTTTAACAAAGTACCGTGTTCAATACAAAGTGCTGACGAGACGAGGCGTCCGTGTTACGTCGGTGTGACGCCAAGCTTTACGGCCTACCATAATAAATTGCAGTGACGCTTACGATACAGTGGCGAGTACTGATAACAGTCGATATCATCAATCTTGAGACCGGTGAGGTGCAGTGAGGCCACGTCTAACTGTTGAGGCCTTGGTTGTGGGATCGAATCCTAGTAAGAGTAAAAGTTCAGTGCTTCGTTACTCTGGTAAGACAAATCAAGGTGTCTACATTTTTAAAAAAACGTATAAAAATTTGAACGCAGCGGGATTCGAACCCGCGCCTCTTGGATACCGTCCAAGCGCTCTGACCGCTAAGCCATGGGTTCTACTACCAGCTGCGTCGAAATTCTTATACGTTTTGTTACAACTTATTCATGTTGTTAGCATCTCTGTAGAGAGATTTTTACAAATTTCTACTACTTAAAGATTATTTAGAAATAATCGTTTAACAAGAGAGATTGCTATTTTATTTTAATATTTACTATTTTTAAAGTGTTATTCCATACTTAGGATTAGAAAACATTTAAAAAAAAAAAACTTTAAAAATAGTAAATATTAAAATAAAATAGCAATCTCTCTTGTCAAACGATTATTTCTAAATAATCTTTAAGTAGTAGAAATTTATAAAAATCTCTCTACAGAGATGCTAACAACATGAATAAGTTGTAACAAAACGTATAAGAATTTCGACGCAGCTAGAACGCATGGCTTAGCGGTCAGAGCGCTTGGACGGTATCCAAGAGGCGCGGGTTCGAATCCCGCTGCGTTCAAATTTTTATACGTTTTTTTAAAAATGTTTTCTAATCCTAAGTGTGGAATAACACTTTAAAAATAGTAAATATCAAGGTGTCTAGTTCCGCTACTCAACTTGTTATGTCTCTAATTTGGGCGAGAAATGGAAAATGAATTATCTGAACACTTATCACTTCTCATGGGAATGGAAAGTGAATTATCTGAACACTTAACACTTATCACTCTCACTTCGCTGTGCGTCTAAAGTGTGAGGCTGCAGTACTTCATGATTCCCTCTTATTTATTCGAGATAGATACGGAATAACACTGATGTAATCGATACTTTTCAATTGACCCTAATTCTTCATGAAGTAGTCCTAAGGCAGTCTCACGATAGCCAGTATACACATACTGGATTAATTATTAACAATATTAATAAACAAGATCGTACTCGATTATTTCACACACATTGGTTGTACAATTTAGTCTCAAGTATCATTATATAATAACATGATCTTATTTTAATACGCGTACACACAGGCCGCTATGGCCACCGTTTTGCAATCTTTTGCTCATTTACCGCAGTCGGGGCGAAGTGACCGTAATAAACTCCAGTATTTACTAAAAGCCCACTTTTATACATTAAAAGAGGATACACATTTTACATATTTATTTAAAATAACTTTATCTGCAGTACTAACAAGAAAAGCTCAAAGGATATACGATACTAATTATGCTAATTCCATCTTTGCATACTTTTGCTATTTTATTACAGGTAATATGATATCATAAAACATTTTATTATATTTCTTTTGTTTTTTATGCTTAAAATAAAAAAAAATGTATTTTTAGTTTATTTTAAAATATGGTTTTACATAAAACAAAAGGTAGTCTGTGGAAATATAGCATCGGATTACGGATATAGAAAAGTTTTCCTTTTTTATTTCTTAAGTCAAATGTTTACGCTATTTATGTTAATTTTCCTAATTTAAATAAGTTATCATATAAGCAGTCAGGAAACTTGACACCTTCCTCCATTTCTCATTCAAATGGCGGAACTCAACGCCTCGTGTGATATTTTCCTCACTTGGAATTCGAGTCCATAACCTTGCCAAGCAAAATACAGTATTAATACTCTAATATTATGTCTAAATTAAAAAAAAATCCAATTTTCTAATCAAAAAATAAACATTACCGGGTTAACGTATATCGCATCAATATGAAGCCTCCTCCTCGGCCCGACACCACGCCTCGTTGCATCCGGTTATCAGATGGCTTCTACAGCAGCCCGTGTGCCGCCGACAAGTATTGTACGTCGATATTCTCATGAATGTGCGAACAAACGCTGTCGATACAAATACTGATGCTGAAATCATAGCAGTCTAGTTTGGCTTCATTTAGATATGCTTGTTGGGAAAACGGGGTTTGTTAGAAAACGGCGTATTCATAATATAGTGAGCTAAGACAATGCAATTATAGAATATATTGGGGAAAGGTGTGGCTTAAAACTAGTTCTTTACTATTCGATGAATTAGAAAAATATTATTAACAACTTCTTGTGGAACATATTTTTAACAAAAAAGTCATTTTTTAAATATGTAATCTGTGTGTCACATCACATGACCGCGTAAAATTACTCGCACGGTATCTTCATGAAACTATGACTTTGACTTCCAATTTTTTTTATTAACGTCTGATTTTCATTTTTTCCAATCGTCTTTAATATAGTCTGGTTTGAAGTCCATGATTCGATTACTTAGTTTTTACTAATATAATAATACTCATAAATATACAGAATAGGTTTCATTTGCCGCTGGATTAAATTAAAATGATACATTAGTTTACATTTACATTAGTTTCTTAAAAAAAGAAGCATTCATAGCAGCTGTACATGTTGCTATTATGTGTAATACAGTACAGTATAGTTTTCAGAAGAGCGCAGCTCGCATAAATACGTCTCAAATACAAATCCCGTAGTCACAGTCTTAAACTGTACTATTATCGTAAAGTAGCTGCATCATCGTGAGTAGGAATAAGGAATTTTTATCGAAGTAATCTCAACGGGCCGTTATCATAGTTCACGTTGTCGCTCAAAGCCTGTCCCATTACGCGCAGCTTAGATATTTCAGCTAAATGCTGTTTAATGGCCTCGCGTGTACTTAGGGAAACCGAAATTAATCGTTTTCAATAGAACTGTCCCCCGCTGGAGAGTATTCTGTGCAAGTGGACTTTGTTCAACCAAATTTGATTGAATATAAACATACTTATTACTTACATCAAATTACTGGTTTGCTTTGTATGAAATAATTATTAAGGTACTGGTACATAAAAATATAGTCTACAATATTCATGTCATTATAATTATCAACGTCCTGCTTTTATAATAAACATCAGTTTTGAGATTCCTTCTAAGCATTCAAGTTTCGTATACAAAATTTCTTTCAAATCGGCTCAGCGGCTTAGATGTAAAGCGGCCCTGTTACGATACACGGATGGATTTATCTGGATAAATCCTGCAACGATATATACCATACATGAATATGTACGTAGTTATAAAATAAATTTTATATAAATAATTTATTAATAACATCAAATATTATTTTATATAATACTATTCAAGTAGTAATAACATAATGAATTATTTTATTTTTATTAAACATAATGTTGGCTGAATAAATTACTGGCAGTCTAGAATGATGCAATGGGATTTTTAAAAAGAAAAATGGGCGTTGGCAACAATAACTAATTTATCTTAACTAATATAATATAATATAATGTATTGAACGAATAAATCTTTTTATGGTTATCATTGTCTCATGTATCTCATATGATCATATATCTTATAATTTTATAATATTTCTAAGCGTAAAGGAGATCCGTCATGTACTCGCGTTACGTGACTGCGGGGGTTCTGTGAGCGTTACAGCTTACTGATAACTGATGTCGGTGGCGCGACTCGTATCTTCTCTGATGCTGTCTTGCGTTGTACTTGCGATACCTGTACGGCGATGGCCATAGATTCAACTATTTCTATGTTGTTTTACACCCCTGTCTCGTGCGTTTCGAAGTATGTTTTAGTTGCCTCCTTACGAAGAGAGCTGTACTATTATGTGACGAAATGCTGTAGTACGTAATGGTGTTCGACTGTTTGTCTAGCGCTTTGTTTGGTGATAGAACGCATAATGTGACACACGACTGTCAGTGTTCGGCGAATGTAATGCTGATATCTGATGTCGGTGACTCCTAACCGAGCTTAATTGTTGGTTATGACAAACGACTGCTACGTACATATGTACGCTTTTCATAAATATAACACAATCGGCCTAGCGGTTGTGCGTCTGAACTGATATGAGAACCGTTGTGAAATATTGGTCTGGCAAGCCAATTACGTCCAACGTATCAACTTATATTATTCTTACAAACCAATTCACAGCTTATATTGGCCTCACAAACCAATCTACTTCATATATTGGTCTCACAAACCAATTAACGATATATAATGGTATCATAAACCAATCTACGACATATTATGGTTTCAAAAACCTATCCACGGTTTATATTGGTTTCCCAAATTAATAAATATCACAAATTACAAAACACATATTAAAATAATATCGTTAAACATCTGCTGTACGTTTAAATAACGTATTAAGCCGCTCTGTGCATCCGAAGTGATGAATCAACGATTTATATTGGTCTTGCAAACCAATTCAGTTATACAATTACAATATATTCTTAATATTATAAGTGTCAAAAGTACGTAAAGAAATATAGTAAGTAATTTTATTATTGAGATATGTATTTTAAAGCGTATTAAGTATAAACCTTATTGAGGGTTCAGTTGTGTCTCGAAGGGTTCACTCTTTGGTCGGTCAGGTCCACTGATCGGTCGGAATTTACGGAAAATGGCAGGGAGGGGCCATTAAACTATTTTCCCTTCTGTTATGACTACCAACAAAGGATACTTACGACAAAAGGGTTAAATCTTTGACTTTTACTCGGAAAAGCTGGAGATGATTGGAACGGAATATCTGACATACTTCTTTAACTATAATCTATTCTGAAAATTTTATATCAATTTGTAGACAATAGGTAGGTATTACCATTTCTTGACACTGTTGCCTCTGAATCTCTAAAGAATCTTGAGTTATTATGAACACAAGTATAATCACTATATTTAGCATTGTTAGAAGAAAGAAGCAAATAAACGTTACAATCCGTAGTGCCTCTTTATAATATGTACTATACATATGCATGTAAGCATACATATGTACATCCATATATACTCACTGCAATAGGAACTATTAGCTATACAAGTATTCTCCTCATATGAGTCACATAACCGCTTCAATTCCACTCAAACGATACAAAACTAGACAAATGATTTAAAAACGTTAGAACACAACGCAACAAAGTGTCAGGCGATGTCAAGAGAGTCGGGAGTGTCGGGCGGGAGCGGGGCTTAAACGCGTTCGGAATTGCAAAGTAGATATTTGCAAGCTGCGGTGTTACCCCGTTATTTGCTCTTTAAATCTGTCGATTTAATATGTATTAAGTCGAGATTTGTTCTACGTTAGCGAACTTTTTCCAACGTTTAAGTCAATTGTAAGCGTTTTAGTGACATCATTGTGCAATAACGCACTGGGTCCTTAACTTTTACAATTTCAAGTCAATAAATTAAAGTTTAGTGGAGCGTCGACATTAATATGTATATACACTAAAGGTCTGCTTGCGGCTTTGCTTGCGAAAATTACACTATTACATTCCAATACATAAATATTTCGTTTTACTTAACATATTTATATCACCGGGAGCACTGACAGGGATATCTTCAATAGAAAATATATGAAATAATAATTATGACGGTACGGCGCCGTAATTGTGCGCTTTCTTAAAGTGCGAATCGGCTTTAGTCACGAGTGGATCAGATGTCAGTGGCGTTATACTGAAGAAAATAGAAATTGCAATCTGTCCAGCCAGTGTTATAAGCACTTTACAAAATACTCGACAGTCTGAATTTTGCGATATGTTGTCAGCTCGATATGTTTGTTTTTTTTTAGTTTCAATAACGTGTACCGCACTCGCGACCACAATATTAATATAGATATGAATGTAGATTCTTCTCTAGATTTGCTCGTTTAAAATTAGGACGACGCAACTCTCATTATACTCCAATTGGTAAATCACTTAAATTTCTTTCCTACCGTTCAAAGATTTCTGGGAATTATTGTATATAATTTATTCATATTTCCTTGCTCTTACAAGACGCCGCTTTAATATGAATATTGAATTTAATAAGAATATATTTAAAATGGACAATATTGTAGAACAGTTTGTTGACACACGTCTCTTCCTTCATTGTTATATGCATGAAGATCCATAAAACAATATAATAATAATATTTTTTCTACACCTACAGGCTTATCTGCGGCTAAGAAGTTGATTTGTTAACTAATGTTTAAGATATACTTAGAACTTTCTTGTAATATATTTTATAATAAACGTGAAAGGAAGTCTTAGCGCTGGCTGTTCTCTGGCTGGTCTGCAGTATTCTGAAGGAGGTGTTTTCTAAATTACTCCAGCTTCTGTCATTATCCTCAAACATCTAACTTAATTATTTTTTAAAATTACTTCAACATCGCTTCCTTGTAATGAAAATACAACTTTTGTGAACTTTTATGGGAAGTGTAACAGTTGGGCGGGACGTCGCAAAAGCAAAAGGACTTATAATGAAGGCTCTATTTTTAAAAAAGCACAAATTATCAAACAAATTCCTACACCTCTCAATCCCGTAAACATTAATTTCCTATAAAATTTCAACTTTATTAGTCCAGTAGTATCAGTTGAGTTTTAATGTGAAAATTAATTCATAAATAGCCTTTTTCTTGATAAAGTAGGTATTTGAAATTATAATTACTAAGCGTAGACCTGAAATCCTCTTAAACTATAAAACTAAAAGTTTTGCAAATCCAAATATTTAAGCCAAGAGATTATAAAATAATCTTTCTTTCATAAATTTCAAATTTTGTATCTTGAAACAACGTAATTTAGGATTACAAACTTGATGTCTAATATATTAAAAGACGAGTTAAACATAATAAACCACAAATAACACAGTTGTAGCATAATCGTAGTAATGGCGTGAAAAATATACACAACAATTATAAGGACTCCCTGTGGAATTCTAAGTAGAATGGCTCGCAGGCGGGGCGGGCGGGCGGCAGGGCGGGCGCGCCGCACCGCCGCACGGCCGCACCGCCGCTCGTACAAATATATTATTATTATGAACAAACAGGTATTTTCCTCTCCATTAAAGACCGTGCCATTTCTGAATAGCCAGTTAATTAGTGCGGTTATTTAAATTCTAATTGAAACGTATGCTTTCATGCTGGAACTAAACTTTTATAAGTTATTCTTAATTAAAAAGCTCGTGAGCTTAATTAGTGACATTTTCCGTATTATATATTTAGGAATGAATGGCGTATTGAAGGAACTCTCTGAGCAGATTAGCGTTATAGGGTCAAGTAAGGAGTGTATTATTTAATTTGTGTCACTGCATTTAGCGCAGTATTACGGGTTGGCGAAGGGATTTAATAAAACAAAGTTTTAAACTACGAGGCCGTCTCTTTGCCCTTTCTTTCTATTTATTATATGTCGCTTACATTTTAACTTCAACTATTATCTATATTTTTTTCTCAATAATATTTAGCTATTTTATAAAGAACAACTTATTTCATCGACTTTACTTCACATTTATAATATAAAATCGCATTCATACGCCAAATATGTGTTTTGATCTAGATCTAATCCTGTACGGGCTATATATGTAAGTATTTCAAAGATAATATTCCTTTAGGATCGTCACAAGGAAATGCGTTTATATATATATATATATATGAATATATTGAATCTTTTCCTGTCCTTCGTTAGGTCCTTTCCGGCCTCACGCAGGGTTTATCGGGACTACACACACATATGTATGGAATAAAATAATGAAACACAAAAACTGACATATTGAAAATATTTTTTATATATGAGTAATAAAATTTTAAATATGAATAATTTTTATCTCAAGTGTGCACCAAACCCACAACTAACGACTTAGTGTTAGTTACGAATAAGTTCGCCGCGAGGACTTTTTAATTTTCCCATCGCTTCATTTACGTTTCATCAGTTATAATAATGCATATAACAATTAATTGTATTAAATAAATACTTTAATATATTAACATGTTGCTAGATGCCCCGTTGACGCGTTAACAACGCGTTGCCTTAGCAACGTGTACGTCAAACACATGGTAGTGTGTGATACATTTATTTTCTTAATTTAAAATATTTTTATGCGTTAGTTTTAAATAGTATTAGTATACTGCACTCTTTATCTTTATAAAATATAACTTTACCAAATCTCATTTTCATACATATTTCTATGTATTATATTACATTTAGAACAAACACATTCTTTGTTCTTCGTAAACAATGTTCAAATAAATACAAGACGTTTTATAACATTAATATATATCTATAATATAATTATTCCCGAACATTTCACAGTTTCAGTTGAACAGTACAAGGAGAGCGCGCGAAATATTTTCAAAAAGTAATTACATTCTGTGCATAATTAATTTCATGTTCGTAGCGTTCGTAGCGTTGCTCTCGCAGCCCGCAGCCCGCAGTCCAAGCCCGAGTGCGGGCAGTCCGGGCAGTCCGGGCAGTCCGGACAGTCCGGGCAGTCCGGGCTGGTAGAATGAAGGATTCGTGGCCGCGGAGTATTCGAGGAAGGAAGATTAATGACTGTCTAGACTCTCTAGTTTAGAGAGCATTTACAAGGACATTCATTCCACTCCAATGCCAGTACTGCTCGAATGATAAGTAAATAAAATAATTCTAAATTAAAAAACAAATAAAATGAAAAATACGTAATTCGGAGCAAGTGTGTAGTGTTATAATATTATTACAACCAACGCCGGTCCGGGTCCCGCTAGGGCGCGAACGGTGCAATATTTCTCGTTTGTTATCAGGCGAGGTCGCGCAGTATTAAACCAGCTTTATGGAGAGGAAGCGATTAACTCAGGTAGACTCAAAGAGCGGAACAGTCCTCTCCCGACCACCCCGCACTATCGCGCTGAGTTATTGCGACGTCCCACCCAACTGTTATACTTCCTTCTAATAAATAACTATTAAGGCATATTGTGTACTTTTCTTTTCAGACGCTACTTTGTTTAGGATGTTATTAAGAAGTATTAATTTATTAATTTCATAAAGTATTGTAGGGTGCGTTACGTTGTTTTCTTACTTCTAAGTGCTCCCATGTCTTATATATATATATATATATATATATATATATATATATATATATATATATATATATATATATATATATTGATGATGACCACACCGCCGCAAGTCTGTCATCACTCAACATACATATTCTCGGAGCAGCGCGAGGTAAAATGTTATATTTCCTTATAATAAGTGAGTGAAAGGCACTTTAACAATAATTTTACAATTCACAATAATAATATGAATGAACAGCTTTCCGGTTACCTTATTTATTATCATTTGTAGAAATCATTTTATTAAACGGAAATTTACTAAAATCTTCCGATGCAGTTACAAATTTTGATAGGAAGCGGAACAACAAAACCAACGTAACTTGATAAGAATATAATCTTAGCTTAACTCGATACAACATTGAGACGATTTTCACGAGACACGATCCAGTCTAATTACGATATTTTAAAGTAAATTTCATATATTTTCAAATAGTATTCAAATTACTCGATGCTAATTTTTTTTATTTCTACATTATTATATAAACATATAAAAACTAAACATAACATTACAGGAGTAGGAATTGAACCCACACCAAGCTCCCTGTTACGTGGTCTCAGTGCCGTTGTTCTACTGCATTATGGTCTCTACATTGGTCATAACACCGTTGATTTATATATGTTTTATTGTTCCAGTCCACTGTTTTCAGTTGACGCATCGAGTGGAGCCGTCTCGGTTTACTCATAACTCGTACAATATAAATATTACCAACATATAAATATTTGATTTGTTCTGAAAACAAATTGACAATATCGTATCGATGCGGATTTCATCGGGCCCATTGCAAACGGAATATTATCTACGAATACACGCGGAGTAACACACGCACTGCTGCAACGTTTTTAAACAATATTTCAACTTTATCTACAAATACGAAACAAAACGATAACAGAAGTCGATTTTCTGATTAAAAATAAGCAAAATTAAAATTATATAATAAATTAAACTTGTGAGTTTAATTGTATCTAAATCTAAATACACAACTACACACGTCAGAGTTAAAGCAATCCCTTTCTTTGAGTTCGATAGATCTGCTTTTAGGATAATAATTATTTATGTTTATAAAGTTGAAATGAAAAGAAATAAGATGAATATGCTCTATATACTTGTTGAATTGATATTTGTACTAGCAAAGTGTATATATATATATACTAATAATATAAAGCGAAAGAGTTTGTTTGTTTGTTTAAACGCGTTAATCTCAGGATCATTGAAATATTTATGTGCTGAATAGTCCACATTAATGTTGAGAAAACGGGAAAATTTGTATATTTTTAAAGCTTACTTGCGTGTGTCGAGTAGACGGTGAAGGTTACTTGAAAATTATGTATGACAAAGTTGTTCTCCTCTTAAAGTTCTAAAAAAAGTCCGCAACAGCATATGTCTATCTTTTACATTGACTCACTCTAACGATGTTATGTATATACTTTTAGTTTTAAAACAATATATTATTTGCAAGGGTGTTTTTATAAACTAAATATTAATCCTTATCCAAATAAACCGATTATTTATCCCGGGACCATATTTTTAAACAAAATTGCCTTTGACAGTTCTTAATTTCAACCAATATGCAAGGAATTATTATCCTATTAAAATAATAACGTCCAAATACCGCGTGCGCAATAACGTATGGGGAGTGTGGCGCGGTAAGGCGGGGGGACGCTGGCTGATAGTGTCGATAGTTTTCTTACTAAAATTATAAAAGCAAAAGTTTCTGAGGATGAGTTTGATTTGAATGAAACTTTACAGTGTTATAGGCAGTAAATCAGAACACGTAGGCTACAATTTATAAGCGTTTGATTACATTTTGGTCGTAATAAAACGGTACATATCAATTAAGTCGCCTAAAAATCTGCCCTCTGAGAGATGTCTTAGCGTGCACTGATAAAACCATTATAGTTAAAAAACATGACGTAGTGTAGTGTAGATTGTTTTGTCTTGAATAGTCATTTCAAATATTTAACATAGATTAACTATGTCTTTTACACTAAGTAATTTGGCCGAATACTTAAAAATGATAACCGATATGTTTGATTTGAGCACCATGAAGCGCCTAATAGATGAGGCTGAGAGTTGCAAGTATAAAAATATTTTTTATCTATACACCATGTGGGCAAGATCTAAATGTATTTAAAACTTATTTACTATTTTTAAAGTGTTATTCCACACTTAGGATTAGAAAACATCTTTGAAAAAAACGTATAAAAATTTTTTGAACGCAGCGGGATTCGAACCCGCGCCTCTTGGATAAGTTGTAACAAAACGTATAAGAATTTCGACGCAGCTGGTAGTAGAACGCATGGCTTAGCGGTCAGAGCACTTGGACGGTATCCAAGAGGCGCGGGTTCGAATCCCGCTGCGTTCAAAAAATTTTTATACGTTTTTTCAAAGATGTATTTAAAACTGTAAAAAAGAAACTATAGTGGTAGATGCGTAACAATTATTGTATAAGTTTTATAAAATATGCATACATTTCGGGAAAAAGAGGATGAATTTATTTTCAGATATTAATATAATGACTATATAAATACATATACATTCATGTATCTTTTTGTGTTTCACAAAGCCTCTCTTGGCGTCGGCTGTGAGCTACATAATGTGCCAAGCATTACTTTAAAATTATTAAATAAAACACAAACGTGAAAGCGCAGCACTCGCTAGTGCGTTTAATATTTCCACAACAGCAATAAGTCGTTACATTTTACGCCTCCTCGATTCTCGTAACATTTAATATGAGTTAAAATTGGCAATTTCGCGATCACATATTTTTTGCCGCTTCAGAAGCAGGCATTATTGAAGAGAAGAGCTCATCTGCCGTCGACGTTGACGTCTGCCATTTTAGAGTTTATTCAGCTCAGATTACACAACGGCAAGTGGGGCGCTGCGGCGCGAGCGAGTCGAGTGTTGCGCGCCGATACGCCGTTGTACGTAGAACGGACTACAGAGCGTGTGCGGTTTGCTGAATTAATAATATATATATAAAGTAAAATACTTAAAAAAACATAGTTATTTTTCATTTTGTATTATAAAGCGATTAAATTTTCAATTACAACAACAAAGTAGTATATTATTCTAAAGAACGAATAAAATGGCGCGAGACACCAAGAGGTGAGTGAGTGAACTCACAATTGAAAATAGAAACGCAGACGAACTGCAAATAAAACACATTTACGTATTGTTTGAAAAAAATTCTAAGAGACTTTTATTAAAGCCAACTGCAGCGTTTATGAATAGCCTGGATTGGACCAAAAGTATACAATTTTACTAAGAATATTTTGTATAAATCTTTCAAATACTCTCAATGGTTACATTTTGTAGTTTAATATGCATTAGTGAAATATCAGCGCCGCGCTCCTCATTGTCGCGCGCCGGAGAGCCTCCGCTCTGTTGAAAATTATTTTAAAATGCTGCATTTGGTTAAGATATTTCATCAGACTGATGTCTTTATTTAATATATTTTCTATAGTGATTTCTTTTCCAATAAACACGACACAAGGAGTGTCGTGTTTATTGGAAAAGAAATCACTTACCTTTCCTAGTTTCCATTTCAACGCGTATAATATTGTAAATATATTGTATAGCATGTCGCAAAGCATATTCCATATATCTAAATATTGAGGATAATCAAGTCTTACTTATAAGAATTATGTTTAATTTTCTCAACGTCGAATACTACACTCATGTTTCACAAACGCTAATATCTCACACCTGAAAAAACGCCGCAAGAATTTCTTATTTCAGATTATGTTTTGTTCTGACAGTAATGCCAACGATATGTAATGTATAATCGGAATAATAATTATAGAGGAAGTCACATCTTCAATTGTTATTATTATATTTTTACTATTTTTATTAAGAAATCAGTAAATGTATATTTATTTGCAAGTACAGTAGCTGCGTTTCCAATTTCCAAATTAAATATCATCATGCAATACAGCATATTTAAAAATCTAAGTACACTTACAAATACGATATATTCAGTAGTTACTCTCTTTTATAAGCTGCTTTTTAAATTCATTTCTTATAGATGCAGTAAGCGTGACGCGTAGCGGCCGCTCTGCCAATAGATACTGTGTCACGTACAACTCAACGTCGTCTTTTATCGCGTGAACTATTCTTATAGCTGCAGCCTCGTAGCTCGTAGATCCATGCTACGGCACTTGCTACGGTCGTAGACATGCTACGTGCTACGACAATAAATACAGCGGTCGAAAAATATAACCTACATTCTATTTTAATGCTTATATATTTGTTATATTTGACATTTACTGCTTTCTTGTTGCTCCATTTTGAAATTAATAAGAAATCGGTCCAACAGAAACGTGGCCAGTGAACAAAATATATAAATATAAATATATAACAATTGTCATCATATCAGTTATATTTGACGGTTGTGGGTTTGATTCTTACTCGGAGAAATGTTTATATTTATGAAATTATCTTTGTAATATCAGATTGATAATGTATAGAATGAATTTACATTCCGTCTCTATTTAAACAGAATATCATTCATTGTACTTTAAAAGGACATAGAAGATGCAAATAAAAAAATTATGCATTATACTCCCATTTAAAATAGCAAGTTGCAAGAACGTGAGACACTTTAGTACCAAGATATTAATAATTTCAAGGAATGTTCGCGTGTAATTTATAAGTAACAAGTATGTTGCTTACAACACCCTCGTATCGTGCGTTTAACGTGAAGCCAATATTCGCTTAAGTTTTATTTAAATTGACATGCAAATGTCAGTCTCTACTTTATGCAAGTTATAAAGAATTAGGTAATACTCTTATTTATTAATATATAAATATAATATAGCTTTCGAGGTACAAGATTGATCACATCTGTCTTACCAGGCGTAGATGTCAGTGTCGATGGAACGCCAACATTCATTTTTTCTTTGAATTTGGGTTTACTAATATATCAAATGAAGCCCATCTTCATTTGATAATCAATTTAAAAGTGGTTATGTGAATAATATTTATTAAAACAATAATATTAGTTACTTTATATGATTTAAATAAAGCATTTGGCGCAAAATGAACACATTAAAGTATAGAGTTTTACCCCGTTTTAGAGTATCTACAGCAAACGAAGGCCAGCAGACAAATCGAGCTGAGCAAGCAATCTGCTCACAAAGGCCGCGGCGTGTAATGACATTAATTAACTCTGCCTGCGGTCGACTCACCTACATATATCTGCATGTATGTGTGTATGTGTATGTACGTATGTAGTAGTACGATTAGCTATACAAAACCGCAGTAGATCCATTGTTATCAAAACGATTCTTCATAATATGTCAACACTTTATTTAAATCAAATGCTATTATTGTCTACTTTAACTATTCTATGTGTCAATAATGAAATATAAAGCTCTATTATGTAGTTATTTTCCGCTACTTACTGGAAAAATATAAAGATATATTTTATATTGGAAAGTCTCAATGATAAATCCTCTCTGACCACCCTATGGAATAGGGGACAAATAAATATTTAAATGCCACGCAAAGACAAAGTGTAATTATTATTACAGATACAATCTAAATAAATTAAAACCGATTTGCAACAGCTTAGTCTTCGTGACATAAATTTGAAGAATAAAATGAAATATTTGTAAAACAGTCTCTGCTAGTATAATACAGTCTCAGCTGGTACAATACAGTCTCCGCTGATATAATATAGTCTCCGCTGGTATAGTACAGTCTTCGCAGGTATAATACAGTCTTCGCTGGTACAATACAGTCTCCGCTGGTATAATAAAGTCTCCGTTAGTAAAATTTTCACTAAATTTTAAAAAATAACAAATAATAAACATATGTGTTATTTCATTTTGTTATTGGACGATTTATTGGCCAATGGCATATTGTGGTTTTTGATGTTAAATCAACACACTGATACATGTATACAGGTGCACACACATACATATCTAATAAAATAAATGCTAAACACATGTGAACGTACAAGAGAAAATAATTATATGTGATATTTTAGCCTCATTCAAGTCTTGCTTCTGTTATAGCAATAAATGAGCAGGTGCTTTGCAATATAAACGATTTCGCTGAAAATTACGTACTTTTCCTGTTTTTTGAGATGAGAAAAATGAGCTTAAGTGTACATGCGAGTACGAGCGCGTTAACGTAATTACGTCATTATTACTGTAATCATGTTGCAGATGTGTCGCCGCCTAATGCTCGGATGAAGCTCTTTACGAACATCTCAATGTAATTAAACACTTGCGAAAACTTAGAGATAGCAAGTTGGCGGCGTCGTCTACAGCAGTCAGCAGGAGCAGCTCCGAGCGTGAACGACACGTGATTACGTGTGAACACCCAATTCAAACTCATTTAAATAAGCGTTTAACTTCGCGGGCGTTAATTTTATCTCCACTCACTGAGGCGACGTCAAGAGAGGAACTTGTACAAGGTAGATTTGAGAATGCCTTCCCACTGGAAAAACAAACTTACGCCTTAGAGACCGAGTCGAAAGTGACTTTAACAGATGTGGAGTTGCGCTGTTTGTCGTCGAGCTCACTGTAACCGCTTGTCAGAGACGTCTCAGTCGTCAAAAGGGGACAGATTTAATACGTTATGTAAAGGATACGCGCCGCACTACTGCTATATAATCCACTCATATCCAATGGTAACGGGATGTCACCGAAGTTCAACAGCCACCCTCGTTACTAAATTAAGTGAGTTCATACAAAATTATTAAAATGTTTACTTTTACGAGAATAAATATAATAAACTTATATGATGAGATCATTTCTTATGTCCATCACAATATAATAACCAACTTAATGTAAAATAAACAAGATGTGTTTATTTTATTATTTTCATGACTACAATATCTCTTGCTACACCGCATCTGACATGTTTACAAATAAGGGATTAGACAAAGAACCCGGAGGTACGACACCTCGCCCTTGACTTTTCACTTCATTTTGAGATAAAACCTTTGTCTTTGAGTTGTCTTACCAGAGGCGGAAAACATAAATAATTATTTCTTTAAATAAAAATGGAAATTGTGGGGCGCGTAAATCAAAGTAATTTCATGGTGGTGGTGGGTTTGATTTCCACTCTTATTGTTTCTCTACTCCGGTAAGACAAAGCATGAGGTTGAGCGGCGACTCAACACGCAATCTCGTGTCTAGCGACTCTGCTACGCAGCAAATAGTATAACTGTAATAACGAATATAAAAATTGTATGAATATATGTATATATGCTTTCAATGATATATCTGCCCCATAAGCTATTAACCTCTCAGAATTAAAGGCCGCTTTTAAAGCGTCTCTTGTACTAATGCAATTGTGAAGCAAAATGTATTACGTGGCCTTATAATAGGAGCTCGTGTCCTTGTTAAGCGATTTACGCTAAAAAACTTAAAAGCTTCCATACTGTTACAATTTTATGTCACATTTATGTGAATGGTTACGGGATTCCGTTGAATAGGCTTTTAAATTACAGAGCGCGAGCGCTCTCACTCGCTTAGTATCGATTTGACCTAAGGCGGAGTTAAATTTAAATTTAGCTATTTGAGCCCAACTTAATGTTCTGATAGTAGATTTGTACGAGAACAAAACATATAGAACTGAATATAATATGATATAGTATTGGATAAATAAAATGTGCTAATCTTGGTTCTCTATGTTCTCTGTTGCATCAAAGTGACAAATAAGGCAACTGGCCGACAACTTCCCCGTCTCCACAAAATGTTTAAACCAATACATAATGACAATACTACACACATTTACAATATATGTTAGTTCCAAGCGTATATACAGGACAGGTTGAACATAAACATATATAGTTCATTTCAAAAGGTACACAAACCATAACGCGTACGACATTTAGACTTTTTTTTTAAATAAATAATAATTTATATCTGGTCTTATAAATCATTAATATACAATTAAATGAGCATTAATGTCTGCTATTAATTAAAAATATAAAAGTACGTGCTCGTGGTTTGGGCACGTTGAGAGGATAGGTAATGTAAGAATGATAAGAAAGATATATAGAGCAAAGATGAGTAGGACGAGGGATCGGAGGAGACCTTGCTTGACCTTGAAAATATAGTATTGAATATGCTGGAGGAAGGTTACGTAAAAAGCATGAGGAACCCCTTAAGAGGGTGGATGAAGAGAGTAATGACTGTAGACTTCATAAGCAAATAACATTATTACTTCCAACAGTTGATCATTGACTTGATCATTGACTTGATTATTTGATCTACATTAAACGTCTCTAATCACATTTATTAACAAATACTACAGTGGTATGACAGCTCTCTGAATTAAATATTATTATTAAACTTACATTAAATATCAAACTAGCTTCCCTTATCACCACTTTACAAATAGGTTTCCACTACAATAAATTTTTCTATTCAATTTTTCAACTACAATAAGGTTTTCTTAATTAAAATTGACTCTCCACGACTGTTTGGTTTGATACACTACTCCTGACAGTCACGACACTGTTTTTCTATCTCTGGACATTCGGGACATCTTGGATAAATTTCTCTCTTACAATAATGGCTAAGAGCCCGCGCCAATTGTCAATGTTAGATGACTGCGTGGCAACTCTGGATCAAAGTCAATCTCTGAATTTGATATGAAGATAGATTGTTTATTAGAGGTGGACTTGAGATGCCCGCATTGCTGGTTCGAGGTGGCAGATGATATTAAGTAAAGCACTCTATTGAATTTCGACTAAATAAATAAATTTGCACGTCCTCTTCTAAATTAGAAGATCTATCATTTCATGGTTGAAAAAAAAATGAATTTTTGAACAATGTCATTAAGGTATTTATCTTAGGCATGCAATTAACTATTAATTATTTTTTTAAACTCTCAGAGTTATTTGAGTCGCTCGGTTTATCACTATCATGACATCCGTGTGAACTCTTTATCTTCAAGCAGTAGCTGCGGCTAACTGAACGGTGCGGAGTTTGTAATTAAAGAATTTTCGGATAGTGGATCAGTGGAAGGAGGGAACTTTACAGTTCTGATATGTTTTAAATTTTACCGGTCGATAAAAGTGAGACATGATTATACTTATTTGACTCTTAATTAAAGATATTCGGTTTGTTCAATATAGTAATAGTCAATTAAAGGAGTTGAAAGTAATAATTAGTAACGTAAAATAAAAAAATAAAATATAATCATAAATTTCCATTTAAATGGAACGCATTTTTCAACTTTCAACTCGAGCCTTCTAAAAGCAATAATCAAACAATACGTAAATTCATGTTAAACAAATGCTGACATTTTTCAAAATTCCACACTTCTGCAAAACACTATGAAAGCGAGCTGCAGTACTATTGGTCTATGGTCCGTTTGCTTACAGCTGACGCGTGTTTACGTCAAGTTTTGGGTCGCAACCCTCAAAATGGCTGTTTTATATCTGCATTGAAATTAGTTTACAAAATATCCCAATACAAAAAGGGCGAATAACTGTTGTGTGGAAATTATAAATAGTAACGATAGGTTTTTATTGAATCCTCATTTTAAAACTAAAACGATTTTCATGTTTTTTTTATTCTCATCATTTGTTCATTCTTTTGTGTTCTTAAAATTATTTCATAATATGTTCCTTTTAAATAAGTAATATAATAATAGTAAAATTCTTGATTTGAAATAGCGTATATAAAATACAAAGTTGTTATTTGCGTTGACGCGGCGGCGGCACTCGGAGCGGGAGCGGCGCGTGGGATCATCAGGAAAGCTATTATCCTCCAGCGACACAACATTAGGCTTCACGGTTGGATTACTAACAAAGTAGTCTCGGGAACACAAAAGATTGTCAATATAAAAAGTATACTTGCAAGACGCAGCCGCGGCGGGCCGCAGCCGTCGCAGCCACCGCCGCCGCTCGCAGGAAGGAGCTAACGATAACGCACTCACTCGTTAGCGGTAATGAAGCGGCGATGTATGGTAACCCACATTCGCGTGTATTACGACTCTATTACGAATATCAACTTTATTCTCTTCCTTATACGGACTTTTATGGATAATTACAAAAATCCCACGAGTATATTTTACGCATTTTGAGAATTCCTTTCATTAGGCCAAAAATGAATCAACTTTAAATGATTATGTCAAAATGGCAATGAAAAGAAACGCGAGGGAGCTCTTACAGAGGAGGGTAAAGCGGTCGGGAGAGTGCGGAAATAGAGAAAAATTTGAACATAACTCGTCAGAACGAAGTTTCCAATTCAATTAGATTTGTTTGAGCAAACGCTTTTTGTTCGAGATCCTCCTAGAAGTTAAGCGTGGCCTGTAGCACACTCGCAGGCCTTGAACAAACAATATGTAACGAAATATACGAATACGTGAAAGTAATGACGTATTTGAGAGTTGATAGCGACCAGCTCGCGGCTACATTGCCGTGAAATACCCGACTACATCTATTTTCGTTTTTCGCACGCTCACGTTCTCCTTTATGTTAAAAACTTGATTAAAATTTATAATTTTTCTCATAGATCATTCTGTGTGTTGTTTGAATGATCAAAGCGCACACACAACGGAGGCGACTTCGTTTAAAACTACAATAAGTTAAGTAAAACACACACACACACAAAATATGTTTGAAGTTGGTACGGCATAAAACTATTATGAGAGCTGAACTTATACAATGAAAATATTTTTTAAACGTTGTAGTTAGATAATAATAATTAAGACTGATCGTAGCACAGTGGGACAGCGTCTGCTTGTAAACGCAATCGGTTATGGGTTCGATCCTCACCCGGGGGAATGATTATATTTAAAGTATTATCATTTCTTCGCTCTAATAAGACAAAAAGTGGCCGTTGAGTTCCGCCACTCAAGACGCAATGTCTCGAATTCGGCAGAAAGCGGAGTCTTGACACTAGGTACTTGATGAGTGATCTCGATTAAGAGATTTTACAGCCTGCAGCAAGGGTCCGCTCACATTGTACCGGGGCAGTATCTCCCATAATTTCTTTCTTACAACCCTGTCAAATGCTTTTTCTAAATCCACAAAAGCACAGAAAATTTTCTGGTTTACAGCCAAAAACTTTTCCGTGATCATGCGGAGAGAAAACACCTGATCCATGCACCCTCTTCCAGGTCTAAATCCTCCTTGGGCCCCCCATAAAAGCCTTTCGGATCTCTCTTGCATTCTTCTCGCTAGAATTTTAGCATAAATATTACTGCCCAAGCTAATCAAACTGATAACCCTATAGCTTGCACAGTCTATGTGTGAACCTTTGCCTTTATACAAAGGCACGATGACTGCGCCTTGCCAATCATGCAGGACCTCTCCCTTTTTCCAGCATAAATTGCATATAAGAAAGAACAGGTCCAAGATACGCGGCCCATATATTTGATCATTTCTGCAGTAACTCCATCTGCTCCCGCTGCCTTACCACGTTTCAGACTTCGTATAGCATTCTCTACTTCTTTTATACCGATTTCGCCATCTGCTACTTCAAGACTCAGCATATTGCTGTCGCTCCAGACAGAGGCGTCATCACATTCATACCTCATAGAATTCCGCCCATCGTTGCAGAACGTGTGTTATTTCCGTAAGTATTTCACCGTCCTCTGAAAGCACCCCATTCATTTTACAGATTGGCGAACAACGCCGAGAATCACTAACTTCTCACCAGAAAAGCTTCGTGTTTTCCCGGAAATTGTTTGTCAATCTGTCATCTCCTTCACGCTCTGACTTTTCACGTTTCGTCTTTATCAGAGCTTTCGTTAGGTTCGTTTGTGGTCAATCATAATGTTTGTCACAAGCAAATCTTTTTCCTTACATAATTCCAATATGCTTACCAGCCTCATTTACTCTCTTACTTCCCGTTCGTAACCATGTCGTGTGGTTCTGACCCATCTATTCAAATCACCACATACTATTAATTTCTCATTCCCTCTTATGTATACTCGTACATTCTCAAACTAACATTAAATAAACATTAATACGCGAATAATTCTAAGTTTCAGGAAAATTCTGAATTATCATAATTATATAGAGTACACACACATTGAACCTACGTAAGGAACAACAAGTATCGTAGAATGTAAAAGTTTTTGTGAAACGTCAAGTGACATGACAAAGTCGGACAAAAGCGGCCTCGAGCAGTCCCCGTGAAATACTCAAAGGTAAAATTGTAACGAGAACGCCAATGTAGACCTTACGCCTTATAAAATACGGATAAAGTTACCACAACATCTCTGCTGGCGTTTTGATTGTTTTCGGAATTCTTTGTAATTATTTACAGAAAAGCATTCTGTAAATTATTATACAGAATTCCGAAAACAGAACACGTTGGAGACATCTTGAATTTATTGTTGATAACAAAAGAGAGACCCGCGGCGGCCGTCGCCACGCCGCGCCGCGGCACGTCGCGCATTACACGAACGCCACAAGTGGCTACAAAAGATAACGTCCGCTACAATCGCGTAATGTTCCATGTAACGTGTTCACGCGCACAACCTGCTGTGCTTAATACCGCAATATTATCATTTCCGTATGAGACACGTAGGACATTCTGTTTTATGTTCGTGTTCGCTTCCATTTTCTGCTTCATACAAATGTTCGTAAACACGTCGAAGTGATTTACTGAAGAGTAATTTTTGAGCGCAATATATTTAAAGTCCAGCGTTGCAGTATAAAGAGGCGTCTGATTTAACAAAGTGAGCGCCATTCACGGCGTCGTTATTTTAAACACTCCATTGAGCGCGCTAGTTCCACTGGAGGACGCCGCTCGCGTCGGGAGTCGAGCGTCGAGCGTCGAGCGTGAGGCGTGCAGCGCACACTTGTTGATAGGCGATAAGCATCTAATATGTACGAGATAAGAATTGTCTAAAAACCTCTCATACTTTTTAATCAAATAGAGCTGATTAATCAATAACTTGAATTAATTTTAAAACGTTGCCCGCAGGTGCGGATGAATAAGAACTGTGCCGAAAACTAAAGAAATAAATAACTTTATTTTGATTTTGTAATCTTAGGATATCTGCACATTAGTTCTATCGTCTTGAGATACATTCTTGCAAACTGCAAACGCACGGTTAATGTACCCTTACACCTACTTAAATAAACAGAGCACATTATAATCCATATAGTTTCATAGGTATATACGTATATGTATGTTCTAGCAACTAAAACTAACATAAATAAAAAAAATGTGTTGCGAACTTTTAACAATTTTACAACACAACTCGAGTTTCCATGAATAGCGCGCCTCACTAGCGGCGGGGCGGCGGGGCGGCGGGGCGGCGGGGCGGCGGGGCGGCGGGGCGGCGGGGCGGCGGGGCGGCGGGGGGCGGCAGTCGGCCAGCGGTACTACAGTGCTACTACGAGACCACGACTATGTAGTGCTATTCAGATTTATTAAAATCCTAACAAACGGATAAATAAATAAAAGTTTCAAAAAGGATATTCATATTCTAGAAGCCATTTATATCCCTGAAATGGGACCTTATTTAACCGTACATGCGGTGGTGACGGATGTGGTCCTCCCTGAGAAAGGTGTAAATTTAAAATATTCGCCAATGATCCGCGCATTAGATGAGAATCTTTTGTGTCAACATTAGGTGTTCTCTGTTTATGTCGTTAAATGCGAGGTGCATGTGAAACTTTAATTTTATTTCAAACAAAAGCTTTATTTATATAGTATCCGTTTATGTAGAGTTGGATATGCTCAAAGTACTATTTTGTATGAAGAGTAAATATTTATTAAGTCTTTATAGTACATACTGCTTGTGGAGAACAATTTACAAAGGCGCAAAAGTAGTTGGTGTCAGCTCAAAGGCGGCGGATAATGACGTTAATTAGCGAGTGCGGTGTCGTCGCAGCGCGCCGCGTGCGTGCGGAGCGGCGGCCGAGTGCCAGTGCGACGTACACCTTATAAAGTATTTTACCATTTCATTCCTTTAACATACGTATTGTATTATAACTAATTATATTTTATTTATTTAATCACTTCTTCCACCACCCTGATTATTGTTACAGCTCCTTTTCGTTTTAACGTGGTCTGGATGAGTTGGTTAGTTAGCCATATTACTGCCTTTTGTACAATCATTTCTTTATGTTATATTTACCGACAGTTTTTTAGGACTGAATTTTATGTAGAAATATATGAATTCCAGCACAAATACTTAACAAGCCATCAAATATAACTATTTACTTTCTAAAGTGAGTCTTAGAGTTGCCTAAGCTATCAATACCATGTATTGTATTCCGCGTAAGTGGTTTAACTAGGTTTAAGTTATATTAACACTACAAATAAGAAAGGTGACAAGAAATATAGTATAATAGATTATTTAATTTTATTTTGAGGCCGTTCGTGGCGTAGTGTTGTAAGGTTGTGGATTCGGGGAATTCCCACTCGGGGAGTGGATATTATTCTAATTATTTTCACTTCCTCGCTCTGGTAAGACAAAAAGCGGCGTTGAGTTCCACCACTAAACAAGCAATGTCTCGAATTCGGTGGAAAGTGAAGTACAGAGTATTTTGACACTAAGTACTTTCTGTCTACCCTGCTATACGTACGAGAGAGCATTTTATTTACGAAGTATTTAATCATCTTAAAACAACTTAAGATGATTAAATACTCAGTAAATAGAATGTAAAAGTAAATGTTAAGCTCAAGACGCCATTAGTATTCACCAGAGTGTAGTGAGAGCGCGTCTTGATTTAGTTTTCAATTGAAATCATTTCCCCTTCTGTTCCACGACACTTCTAAATGTCCGTACACTAACGTCAATAGCGCGTCGCTCCGAGCACTGAACACGTAAAGCAAAACTAACGTTTATTCAACAGGCGAGACGTTACCAACCGCCGGATTTAATTTCATTTAAAGGAGTGTAACACAAGCGTGGAGTAGTTCTTAGGCTTCTGCCTCCCGAGTTTCATGATATTACACACGATACGCGCAACTTAACTTTGCTTTGTGATACAAGATAAGATGGATATCTTATTTGATATCATCCTCAATTCTGTTGTATTTTAGCTTCACGCTTTTTATCCCGCTTAGCAGGGTAGACCGAAAGTACTTAGTGTCAAGACACTCTATATTTCGCTTTCCACGCAATTTGAGACATTAGGTGTTGAGTGGTGAAACTCAACGCCGTACTTTGTCTTACCAGAGCGAGGTCAAAGTAATTTTTAAATATAAACACTCCCCCGAGTGGGGATCGAAAATTTAAAATCTGTCGCCACGACCGGCCTCAACAATGTCCAAATGACTAAACTATTTATCATAACCATTATAATAATTAACTATATTTAACTACATACATTTGTATATATTTTCGCTCCTAAGAATCTCTTCTAAGTGAGATTTAAGTTATTCTAAATAAGCGTCACAGAGCTTGTGGCGCTTCGGAAGTCTATGGTAAGTATATTTTAAATAATGAATGAATTTAAGAGTTGATGTTAGAAATATATTAACCAAAATACTATGGTACTAGTAACGAGTAAATAATAAGTAGCAACCATACACACACATATGCATGCCACACACATGTAACGGTTCCGACATCAGACGTCTCAGAGTGAGATATTAAACATTTCAAAATATTTTCACCTACTTCAAGTGTACGTTGCTTAAGGTCTATTGCCATAACTCATATATTTTTATGAATATTATTTTAATAAATATTTTTTTTCATAGTAATAGATATGGTCTATATCACTATGTTCTTACGTTACGTTCCCGAAACACATGAGAAGATGACATACATGAGTAATATCCGTACATAGTTAATAATAGTCAAAGACAAAGAGAGTGTAACCTGGTCGTACAAACACGCGCGTCCTCGCGGTCCCAGGGCGGCCCGGCTCCCGCTGATGGTGAGTTATTATTAATTAACGATCCAAGTGTACTTTGCATATAAGCCTCCCGAAAGCCTCGCATAGTTTCCTCTGTAACGTATTATTTAGCAATAACTTGTGTTAAAGGCGAAATTTCAATTATATGACCTCGGAGGAGGTGCGAGGAGGGAGGCACTTTGTCGGTGCTCAAAGGCCGCCTCATGTAATAGCATTAATTGAGTTCCGGCGATCACCTGCCGACCTCCGCCGTCACGCCGTCACGCCGTGTGTCGTCCGAGACGTCCTCTTCACATAACTGTACTTTACTTTTAAATACTTAACATTATTTTATACAAGAAAAACTAATACATTATGCTGATTTACAATATCGCCAGCTTTCTCTGTGTTGGTCTTAAGATACCTCTACAATAATATATTTACGACGTGTTTCTTACATTGTTTCTCACTTTTAAATATGATTTTGCTTCTGAAACGGACATGTTAATAAATACATTAAACAAAAGTAGTGACATCGATATATCATTTCACGAGAGCACCTGAGAGTCGCGCTGTGTGCGGCTGCAGGGGGTGGCTGCAGGGGGGAGGCTGCAGGGGGGAGGCTGACGTTCTAAATAATTAAATGTACAAAGTATTCTGTCTCAATCACGCTTTCTTCTTCTTATTCTGGTATGTTCAAGTTTTCTTTCATCTATAATATATAGTATTGTATAGTATATGTATATATATATATATATATATATATATATATATATATATTAGCTTCACGTTTTATCCCTGGCAGGGCAGTCAGAGAGTACGGAGCGCCAAGCGCTACGGTCCCTGCATACCTCTTTCGCCTCGTCCACAGTCATTATCCTCTTCATGCGTACTCTTCGGGGGGTCTTCATACGTTTTACGTGACCTTTCTCCAGTATCTTCGATACTGTGTTTTCGAAGGTCAACCGAGGTCTCCCCCGACCTCTCGTACTCCTCACCTTGGCTTCATAAATCTTTCTTACCATTCTTTCATCGCTCATTCTTTCAACGTGCCCAAATCACCTGAGCATGTTCTTCTTCATTCTTACTGTGACATTCACGCTTACACCTGCCATTCTGCGTATCTCCTTGCGGCACATAAATTAATTCCGCATATCCGACGAAGAGATCTCATCTCTACTGCATTCATCTTTTTTTCATTTTTCTTTTGACACACCCACGTTTCGCTGCCGTATAACAACGCCGGTATCAGTACTGCATTGTGAACGGCAAGACGTGCAGGTACGCTGACGTTTTGCCGTCGCATCAATGCAGCAAGAGCACCATTCACCCTGTTACCGGAAGCAATACGCCTTTCCACATCCTTTTCGTATCTTCCATCTCTACTAAACATACACATTCTCTTTCAAATACAGAATCTTAGTTATCACATATTTTTTACTGTTTTTATAATTTCACATATTGTAAAATGAGAGATAAATTCAGTGTGCATTAGTTGTAACTAATCCATATTCCATTTTCGTCTAATTCAAACCATTACATTACCTCACTCGGTCGCTTCACAGCTGTGGCACCAAGTAATTTACATCGTTTATTTATATTAATTTTACTAAATACACAAAAGTATTGTACATGTAAGTAGGTAAGGAACTGGAATTAAATGTGTGAACTGAAATCCTAGCTCTGAACCAAATCTGCAAAAACATATATTCATTACTATTACAACCACTGAGCCTAACAGTAGTTGAAAGAAATAATGCAATAGAGTATTGCGTAAGATTACATCATACGCGACTCTACTTTTTAAATTGTTTCAAATAATTTATTCAGAATTTCATATTTTCGTTTCAAACCCAAATATTTCTGCCGAAGAGAAAACATAAACATTTTATAAGTCTTGAAATGAAACAGGAAACCAACTCGGAGTGTATTTACTAAGGGTTCATTTTGTTAGCCATTTGCTTGTTATTCGAAAACGCTCTACTTGTATGGGATCCGTTTTGCCCTCTTCCTTCTTCTCAATACAAATTGATGTTTTTGTAAATTTAGTTCATGTAAGTTTCTTTTCAGTTTGTTTTGTCAAATATTTTAAAAAAATGTATGTTAAAAAAAGTTTTTAAACCAATCGTCAGTATATAAATAAATTTGAATAGTTATGAAGTTGACCGCATCGTAGTCCGATGTATCACACCAAAATAATCAATTTATCACGAAAGCTTGACAATTGTAGATAAATAATCTTTTCATAAGATACTAGGGGGAAACACCTATCAATGTTTGCTATTTTTAAAGTGTTATTCTACACTTAGGATAAGAAAACATTTTTGAAAAAAGGTATAAAAATTTGAACGCAGTGAGATTCCAAGCGCTCTGACCGCTAAGCCATACGTTTTACTATATACTTTACTTTTCTTTTCAAAAGTGTTTTCTAATTCTAAGTGTGGAATAACACTTTAAACAAAGTAAATGTTAAAAAAATCTCTCTTGTTAAACGATTATTTCTTAATAGTCTTTAAGTACTCGAAATTTTTAAAAATCTCTCTACAGAGATGTTAACAATATAAGCAGGTTCGAATCCCGCTGCGTTCAAATTTTTATACGTTTTTTCAAAAATGGAAACACTTCTCGTTAAGTGACAACTTTTTATTTTACTTTATGACTTATAACGTTATTAAAAACTAAATGAGTACATTAAAAGATGAGAATGAGATATTCTATCATATTTTTAAATGATCCTTTAAAAACCTTACATTGATCGCACGAGTGCGACCGCTACGTCAGTACGCGCGCTTCCGGTTATAAATTTAATTGCTTTTTTTCTATTTCTCCATTCTGCCAAGACAAAGCGGATAGTTATGTGTCTTTATATAAGTTTCTCTCTGATTACTCTGTTATGGAAAAAAATGTATTATATAGGAAAAAAAACCAAGAGAACATTTTAAATAGACTGGATAGTTAATTAAAAAACTGAAAATACTAAAGTCCACATTATATGTATATATTTTGTGTATAACAATATTTATGTTAAGTTTAGTAGAAAAGAGGAGAGTAGAAAATAACGAAATATTTTAAATAACAGTTTATTATAACAATAAAGAATGAATTAAAAGTTTAATTAAACATAAAACTGGCTTGTTTACTAGTTGTGAGCACGCAGCAAGCCGAGGTGGTGCTGGGGTTAGAGGGAGCGTCCGATACGGTACGGCGGTGTGACGGCTTGAAACACAACGCCCCTTACGTTGTAAATTATTCCCACAAAGGATTTACCCTCACCCGCCAAGTGTCATCTGAATATGTTTAGTTATAATTTTCACAGACTTATAATTTTAATGAGAATTTGTTTTTCCTTTGGTTAAGTATATATAATGTATGTATATACAATATGATGGATACATTTGTATGTACATTGAATTTATTATTTAATAATATTAAAATAATAAAGTTGATTATAAAATTGGTATAGGATTGTTAAGTTAAAAATATTTTAAAGCGTTTCATCATTATTGTAATTCAGTGTTTAATTTAATTTAAAAGTAATGTATTATTAGAAAACACTGAGCTTGTCGTAAACGTCACTTCAAATAATTCCCATCCGATACAGTAGAGAGCAGGTCGCTTGTGTATCGGCGATACAATTCATCAGAGCAATCAATAAAGTGGTTTCAAAACAAGGTGTAGTTAATTTGAGCGGCGCGTAATGAGCGGGTAGAGAGCGGAAACGGGAGCGGTAGCGACGCGCGCTGGAGGCCGCCTCCCGCGATATTACACCGATACATCACGCCCGCCTATTTGCCTATTTGCCTGTTTACTTGCTCTATAGATAACACAATTCTGCTGTAATTTACTGGATCATATAATTTGGCTATGAATCACTACTCGTTCCTAAAGTGGTCGGCGCAGGCCCGTCGCCGCGCGCGGTACTAACTGAAATAGCTAACGTTGTGGATATTGCGTTACGGTATGGGGCTGTAGCCAATAATGGCCAATAATAATACTAATAAGCCAAATAGCGTAGTCGGTACGTGTACGTTGACACACGCGATAGCAACAGTGTTATTGTCATCTATACGTATATTAAAAGCGTAAAAATAGCTTAAATTGGAGTTCTGAATATAACATTAGCAACTTCCTGTCTACTCTGTAATGCGGGATAAAAAGCGTGAAGCTAAAAAACAACGAAAATATCGTGTTTTTACTATAAAGAATATATTTTGAAAAATTGATTAAGCACGATGCTAACACTGCTGCACTACAAGTCGGTGATTATATTTCTTTAGATATGTTTGTCAGACTGTATGTCTGATACTACTTAACGGACTTTAATGCTGGGCTTAGCGCAGACTGCAATCCATTTTGATGGCTGACCGATGGGGAAGTGCCGCCTCAGTGACAGTTATTTCCATTTTAGTTCATTACATATGAAAAAGTTCGGGAAAATCTGATGAAGAATGATATTAGATGAGCACAATGTCAAAAGTTATCTAGTTTCTTAAAATTGTAAACTTTGAAATACGAAGTGCCGTGACGCACTGAGACTTAGCTTATACGCTTACGCTTTTAATTGTATTCATTTTCAAGTTTTACCAGTCGGGAAAGCCACGCAAAAAAGTTGTGGGTATTTACTAGTTTTAAACATTTTCGTTTGAAAATGACAGACAAACACAAAACAAAACAAATAAAATACCAATAATTATAAAATATTTCTTTTTTTGTCATGAAACGTAAGTAAAGTAGTAAAGTAGATTCTAAATATACTTCTGTGTCTGATTAAATGAAGCTTAATATCAATTAAATTCTAAAGCATATTTAAATTTAAATAAACGAATGAGAAAAGACAACACCAACACCACGCAATCAACCACTCAACACGCAATGTCTCGACTTCGGTGGAAAACGCAGTACGGAGAGTCTTGACACTAGGTACTTTCTGTCTACCCTGCTATGCGGGATAAGAGCGTGAAGCTAAAAAAATAAAAAAAAAGAATGAGAAAAGTAATAACCTAATGAAAATATAATAAATTAAATAGGTATATGTGGTCCGATATAAGGACGAGCGGAAAATACAAGGAGGTAAAGGAATTTTAAAAGTTTGTAATCCCGACGACAAGACGCGTCGGGAAGAGATAATATTGAAAAATGGAGTCTCTGGAATAGATGGTGTCACGTTGCTATCATCTAGAGATACTTTACTGCAAAAGAAGTGTCGGTGAGTGTCAGGGAGTGTCGGCGAGTGTCAGCGAATTTTGAGCGGCGGAAACGTGGACGTATTTAATTATAAAATCTTTTGTATACAATTGTTTTTTTTTAACATAAGTTAAATAATATTTATCTAAAGTTTCTTTTTTAGCTTCACGTTTTTTATCCCGCATAGCAGAGTAGACAGAAAGTACTCAATAAGTCAAGACACTCCGTACTTCGCTTTCCACCGAAACTGAGACATTACGTGTTAAGTGGAACTCAACGCCGCATTTTATCTTATCAGAAAGAGGAAGTGAAAATAATTTTAAATATAATCACTCCCCGAGTGGAGACCGAACCCAAAACCAATAGCGTTTACAGGCAGACGCTGTCGCATGAGATAGTTACTTTGATCATTTCAAATTTTGAAGGATAAATTATCTTCGTATTGAAGATAGCGACATCTGGAACCAGCTCATTGTAAAATTATTTGTTTATCATATTAAAAGATATAAAAAAAATTAACTTAGTTTGCACATTTTTTTAAAAGACAAAGTGAGGACGATAAACAATTAGTTATAGAACGTAAGTAAAATGTTGCAAAATATTTAAACTAATAAAACTTGAGGAAAATAGACGCTACTGCGTACTTATAGTAAAATCTAGCTTAATTTTAAATGAATTTAAAGCAAACTATTGACTATAATATAAATATTGTACGTCTGTACAACCTACGACGACTAAGAGGAGCTCAGCTGAAAGTAAAAGATACTTTAACCACTTCAACGAAACCGCAGTTGAGAAGTTAATACACAAAACCACTTAAGTACGTACAAATTGAAGAATAAGCTTAGCTACTTGTTAGTATTGCAATAATATTGCGCAATACACTACTATCAGTGGCAGTCACTTATGGTAAAGAAACAGTCGAGTCCAATTTGTTCACAAATATGTCACCAACATAACACCTGGAGTGCTACGTAGGTACTCCTTGCTACGCCTCCAAGCAACATACATTTATATATAATTTGTGTATGATATTTCGACGTTACGCTTATTAGGTTACACCGGCAAGAAACAATACAATATGCTCGTTGAACACCAAAGGACGAACATTCGTCGAGCGGAAATTGAACAACTAGGAGCGGCGAAGTGGAGAATACCAAAACTTAATAACGTCTCTAAGAAAAGCTTTTATAGGAATAAATATAACTAAGCAAAGAAAAACATAAAGAAGCCCCTCGGCTCGACATTATTGTATAGAGGCGCACGCCGCGCGTCCGCCGCGCCGCTAACAAGGACCAGCGCGGCCTACATCTAATTATTTCGGCCACGTGGAGACGATTTACTTAAAACAACATTTTCCTTAACAAATGAAATTTCAATTTTTCGCATGACGCTATCTTTTTAATTATATTCTTTGATGTTAGTCCCGGGAAGGATTCGCGGAAGTTAAGTATAGCTGCGGACAGGTAACGCGTTTGTTTTGTTATTTTTTCCTCGTCTAAGTCCGTAAATAGCTTAAAAGCTTTGTATTTTTTAAAACAAAAATAATGAAATAATAATAGCAGACCGCTTTGATATTGACAAAGGCTAAATTTGATCTAAAATAAAATGAAACAAGTTTATCAAAATGCTTGGTTTGCTTGTTTCTCTAAGCTCCTCCTTATATATCTACAGCGTTATATCCAGAATAAAATAATCGTAAGTCACTATTACATATTATAGAGCACGTGAGGCGATTACGGATAACATTGAGGCGCTGAGCGATCTCGCGCGAGCGGAAAATAACTGGCGGCAGGTAGTGCGGTGCGACGCAGTAGGCGCGATTCATAAATACATTATTTTTACATACTAATATTATATAAAGTTATAAGGTACATAAGTATTTTCACAAAAGCGTTTAAAAAAGTGCACAGTAGCGGTTTCAAAGCTGGAAGCAATTTATTCCAGGCGACCAACTGTGACGGATATGATACAATGCTATTTGATTTTGACAGGATTATGTTATGCTCTCAGTAGTGTTTCTTTTTTGTTTACTTGCCGTAATGTGGCTAGAAGTGTAAAATTACATGCATTAATAAGTGTATAGAGAGCGCGTCTGCTCACAAGCGAGCTAGAAATTGAACGCTAACACTGACCGTGAATTGAGCCAAACATGTTCACACGTTTTCTTTTCACGAGCAGCTTTTTTGAAAAGAAACTGATATTTTAGGCGTTCTAAAATCCAACGACCTCTAATAAAACGATAATAGTAATCCATCGAAAGTCATACCAAACCAAAATATTCCAAGAAAATTGTCCAACCACATCAATTATAACCGTAGTACTGTTTTAACTCTTCACTATCTTCCGCCGTATTTTCTCTTTCTTCAGAAGCTCAGAAACACTCTTAGACAGTCAAAAACACTTCACCGAGTTTCCATAAAACTCCAAGAAAATTCGTCTCGGCTTCTAAATGAAAGAACAGCACTTCTTTTGCCAGCGAGTTGTACTTGAAAATGAAAGGATAACTGATGCCCCACTTTGACCGAATGTTGACTCTACATTATTACATTATTACAATATATATATATATATATATATATATATATATATATATATATATATATATATATATATATATATACGCCTTGCACGCGATGTGAAACGATTATAAACAACTCTTGGTGTTTTTATTGAAAATATTATTTTAATTCCAATTCTCTCGTCTCATAACATAAATACGAGTACATTCGAGATCACTTTAATATGTTAATCAAAGCGCTTTTCGTAACATTGGATATAAGATTATAGAATATTGTAAATAAATTAACTAATTGGAGGCGCGTGGGCGTGACTCTCTGCTACTTAATTACCAATCATGTCTTCTTACAAAAGTGTGTCGCCCCCGATTAGAGCCTGACATCCGTTACTGAGATACTTGCGACATTATAATAATAATTTATACAATATTTGTTTATGATATTCTCAAAGAATTTGAAATCATGTACAAATATTAAAATGCAAATCTGATGAACGTACAAGAGCGTCCCGACATAGCTGTGTAGTTGTTGCGAAAGCTGGAGTATGAATAGTCAAAAAGTTCGCTCCGGCGTGATCTGACCCGCCGCGCCACACCGCGCCGCACCACACCGCGCCGCGCCACACCGCGCCACACCGCACCGCGCCACACCGCACCGCGCCACACCGCGCCACACCACACCGCACCGCGCCGCTGCTTTTGTTCCATTTGCAAGACGTTTTTTAAAACGAATGTCAAGTTGAAAGCTGAACTAACGAACTATACTGTTTTCTTTGCTTGTAATCGTGACTCGTGAATGCATACACAGCTGTGCGCCGCGCCGTACTGACTGCTACGTATGAAACATGTAGAGCAAAACGTGTAATAGACAATGAGCAAACAACACAACTTTAACAAGCTTTTTTAAGAGTCTTTATATTTAGCAAGTTGTCTTTAATATTCAATACTATATTAAGAAAAAACTACAAATCCACACCGATTTCAGAGCCACTAACATTATATAATTACTTAAGTCATATACATCAATCAAATCACAAATCACCGTCTACTTTGACTTTACGAAGCCCAATAAAACAATGGAGCAATCAAGAAAAAAGTATTTCTCTTGCGAAAGAACAACAGAAGGAAATCACAAAAGTTTCGTTGAAAAGGAAAATAAGCAGTTATAATGTAGTCGAGAAAAGTGGACGAAAAATGAATGAATATTAAGATGGGCAGACTGTGCCCCGGCACACTACTGTGCAGCGCGCGGGAGACTCCCATAAACTTTTATTTTTAACAAATTCTTACACAGTTTTTATTGCAACTATATTAATTAAAATTTATTATCTAACCCTTTGAACAAATTTTAATAAATTCCTTAAAAAGTATTAAACTGGACATACATATACATATTATGCTACAAAATAATACATACATAATTAAGGCTAGTGAGGCCTCAATAGATAGTAGGTATGCATTCCCCATAACGAGGAGAGTATCCTGTTAACGATTGGCGTGGAATCCATTGAAGGCCGTCGCCGGTCAGCTAATTACATCTGCGGCGCTAACCTAAGCAACGTGCGCGCCGCAACTTAACCATCTCCCATTAAGACCAGCTTAGCACTTTTTTTCACTGACATTGCACAATACTTTTGATCTGCAATGAACAGATATATGTAATTTTTTAAATCGTTATTTATCACTGTCATAGAACAGCGAGACGCCAGTTGACTTATACAAGAAGGTGTTCAATTATTGATGGTCCTTGTTATGGTTTTCTAAACAAAGCGTGCTCTACTATATGCAATCTCACTTAATTCTCCATGAAAAGGAAAAATGTACCTAAAAACCTACACTTACAAAGAAACTTGAAGCCGTTCAAGTGAGATATATAATATACTCTTATCCTAATATTATTACGTGAAACACAAAACATCTGGTTTTATTTCACAAAACCCTAAAGCCTCCGCCCACGTGCCAGTAGAAAATAACCGGGAGATGATGTGTATTAATATGATAAAGTAGTACGTTTTAGTAAATCTATTATTAAAAGACGAATTCAAGAAAAATTTTGATATTTGATAATTTTTTTAAGTAACCTTGCCGTTTATATGTATCTCTACTTAAATACCGTCGAAAATTATATCAGGATTCGCAACACAGAGAAGCCGATGCATTTCCATACCGAGGGATATTAATTCAACATTCTGTTCGGAGTTAAGAGCTCGTGACTTGAGAGCGCCAAGTTCGAAATCCGTCGACGACGCCAATAGCCACGTTACTCGACACTTGTACATTACCATGTACTCTATGATCGGTATATTTTAAGTCTCTAATATTATTATTATTATTTATTTAGCTTCATACTTATTATGCCGCATAGCAGGGTAGACATAAAGTGCCTGAAAGAGTCTACCTGTGACCACGGACTACTGTAAAATGTTCGAAACGTCAGGTGTCCAAAAATGTATTTTCGAATACCAAAATGTACGCGATTAATCCGGATAAATAGTTTCATTTAAAATGTATAAAAATAGCGAAAATCAAAGATCTTATTAAAGTGCCTAGTGTCAAGACACTCCGGACTTCGTTTTCCACCGAATTCAAGACATTGCGTGTTGAGTAGAGGAACTCGTTTGTCTAACTAGAGCAAGGAAGTGAATATAATTTAAACATAATCACTCTCTCGAGCCGGAATCGAACCCACAACAGATCGCGGTTTCAATCAAAAGCTGCACACTGCGCCACGATTACCCTCATGTGTATACAAAAGTAAACTTTAAAAGATTATTTTCTTTAAAACAACAGTTTTTAACGCTATGTACAAAGTTTAAGGGCAATCTCAAATCAATTACAATTACGTTGAAATAGCAACCTTAATGACAGATAACCGAACCTTAGATTGGTTCAGTCACTTAGAGGAGAATGCGGAGCGGAGGAACTTCCATTAGCTAAATCGATTTCTCAAAGAAAGACACGTAAAATGCTCAGTAGGGGCATTTGGCTCGAATGATCAGTTGTCGCGCGCATTGTTGGCCGTCATTCATTATCCGGCGAACAATCAGACGAGGACACTTCATTGACACATCTCGCGCACGACGCAAGGAGCCAACCAGACCCGTCTACCCGCCATCCTCGGCGTCACGGCCTTTGAAGGTTAAACGAAGACGCGCTTTCTAGTCAGCTCTCTCCGTAAATATATATGAAATTCATTTTTAATGGCATTTTACTTTTATATTTTTATAATAATAATGTTTAAACTTAATAAAGTATATTTTAAAATTGTACATTGACATCGACTTACGCAATAACAGTACGTTGTAAGATTTTCTAAAATAAAATCCCTTAAAAGCCATTAATTTGTAACGAACATTAAAATTTGACACGTCATTATTTTAACGGCCATTACTTGCAAAACATTCTTCTACTTCACCACTACGGCGCGTCACGCGCTTAAATATTTTCATAATAGTTACTCTACATCTTGGACAGCTAGCATTAAAAGGTTTTTATTAAAATCGCTTTACGAATAAATTATAAAATAATATTTTATAAGTTAATTTTAACAAAGCACGATATCAACAATTTTACTCAGTCACGGGAAAAGTCAAAATTAATAATTTAGGGGCGGCGCGGAGCGGCGTGGGGCGGCGTGGGGCGGCGTGGGGCGGCGTTCTGCTCTGCGAGAGAATTCCCACCAATAATCGTTAAACTAGTAAAGAAAACTGTCGAGGAATTCATTATTCATGTACGGACATCGAGCAGGTGCCTCGAGGCGTCGCGGCACCTGCTCGGGCGCCCGTCGACGACGCACGGACATGCTGGCTGGAGGAGTCACGCCGTCCTCAACAAGCGATATTGCTATGGGGTCGATGAAAATGCGTTGTATTAGAGTTGTAGATTCACTTCAATTAGTAAATATTTACTGAACTAAGTGATTTTAGTATTATAAATGTATCATACAAAGTGGTATTCAGTATTAAATTAGAGAAAAAGAACTTCGTCTTAGACCAAATTCTTTGCCGTCAACGAGTATGCAGGCCTCGTGATTATAAGCGCTTCACGAGTATATAATGGTGTAGTTGGCAACGCACCGATTATGCTAATACGACATATTCCAAGTAGCGCCTCTCGCCTTGCGCCTCGCGCCTCTTGCCTTGCGCCTCGCGCCTCTCGCCTTACGTCTCGCGCCTCGCGCCGGCCGACGTCGCCTCGACTCGCAACGCTAATTTGATTACCGCCCGTCATACTGACGCGCTGTTTTGTTTCACAAACAATGACTATTGTGTTTTGTTGGACGCTCCCTGTTTTTGTTGTGGCCAATTAATCTACCAAATTTTACACATTAAACATATTATTAAAGGCACTGCCACAACTATATATTGTAATTTTATAGATTTCATTTGTCAGACCTGTATACAAGCAGTATCACCCGTTATTGAGTGACATCATTTAGAGTTTCCTGAAAAGCCTCCCGCCGTAATAATTCACAGTGTACTCGCAAGTAACGTTTCTCGCCTCCGGCGGGGCCGATACGGCGACTTTACTCTCACAATATTAAATTCCGATAGATATTGAGTCGGCATTGAGGACCGACGCGGCAGTTATCAATCAGGCGGGAGGGAAGGAAGTGCTAACGACGTCAGTATAAAGCCGAGGCCACATCAGCGCGCGCCACTATCACTCATTAACACCATTACGTGAGTGGCATTGACGCGCGACCTCGTACAGTTGTGACTTGCAAGGGGAAGGTGCATATAACTTATAATTTACTTTCTTTAGTTGTTACTAAATGTAGTTAAAAATAAATCAACGTCATAATGACTTACGCATAGGTTTCTATGCGTACATACAGACAGAAAAGGCAAAAAACAACAACACGAACAAATAAAAATAATATAATTTAAACATTTTCGAAAACACCGTAAAACATCTCCAAAACCGTACAAACGCTCTGACAGCTAAGCCATGCGCTCTACTACCAGCTGCGTCGAAATTCTTATACGTTTTGTTACAACTTATTTATGTTGTTAGCATCTCTGTAGAGAGATTTTTACAAATTACTACTACTTAAAGATTATTAAGAAATAATCGTTTAACAAGAGAGATTGCTGTTTTATTTTAATAGTAACGTATAAAAAATTGAACGCAGCAGCATTCCGGGATGAAGTGTGATGTGTGTGACACTTTAGAAATAGTAAAATATTAATATAATTAAATCTAGTTCTTGAGTGAGAACAATTTATTGTTATTAAGGAATAAAATGGTATGAAAATGTATTACGATCATGATTGGGTTTCCTTATTATTATTAATTGGGGATTATGCACTACCTTAGTGCAAAATCCCTTTCATTATCGACGTCTCCGTAACCCATACGATCAGTTTGAGAGTACCTCCCAACGCTAAAACATATATATATATATATATATATATATATATATATATATATGTTATATATATATATATATATATATATATATATGTATATATATATATAAATATAGATACAAACATTACTTGACTTGTTTACATTCAACTACTTGGTAATGAGTACAGTCCTTGCATTATTTATTTAAAAAGGAATCTATTTATAGAAACCATCCAAAATGTAAAAGCCCTTTACGCATAAAACAGGTTTCCACAGAAATGGTAAGAACACTGCCCTCTCGAAGAGGCCCATCTTTTCAATATTACCGGATTTTATTTGTACTTCTACTCAAATTGATTTGCATTGACTTAATTTACTCCAAATAAAATTGAACGTAAAAAGAGTCCGACTAGATCGTTTCTTTGAGCAGAAGTCGTTTAGGAAACGATTTTTATCGACGAACGAAGCCACCGGACTGTTTGCTGAATAAATGAGTTCCCTCCCGGCCGCGCCGCTACTACTGTACCGCACCGCGCCCTCCTCGGCTCGGGCCAACCTAATAAAATGTGAGAGTGACAACGGTAATAAAGAAAATATGAGGGGCGACAAACAAGGTGAAGCCGAGATCTATTGCTACAAATGGTTACGGCCGCAATAACGCGCCTCGCAGATATTCACGACTACCTTTATACTCGGCTATAAATCCACGTGAACATCGTCGGGACGCCTCATGGCTCATCGTCTTCTTCCTGCGACGAAATCAGCGCGCCCCTCGCCCCTCACCCCTCGCCTCTCATCCACGCGTGAGTAAGTAACTTTAGCAGACGGACTTCGCGAACTGTGCGAATATGTATTTCCGATAGCGATTCAGTTTCCGTTGTGCCACTTGTCAATCGAAGTGACATCCGGTGGTAATACTGCTTAGATGTCTTACCTGGCGCACTGTTTTATACGTAACAAAGGCTAAAGGACTCCACACTTGTATGTACGAAAGAATGAATGGTTTTGATATTTAGGTTCAGCGTAGTTCATCGTATAAATAGTAGATATACAATAACTTTTTCCATCATATTATAATACATTGAATGCGTTACAAAGAAATAAAAAAGTAATCGGACTGAATTGTGAACAGTCATTACAAGTTAAGCGAATATCGTTATTGATGATTTCAAAACTTATAGCGACTCATTGTAGAGCAAACTATACCTTGGTACTAGAATAAAGGCAAAAACCTGCTAGTTATTCATACTAATGTATATGTTAAGGTGCGTTAAGGAATATATCTGATAACCTAAAAAAATACAAAGCTCAAATAACCATAGAATTTAATATTTTTGATTTTCGATCTTTACAGTTGAGTTACTTTGAGTTGAGATTTGACGTTTTGGCTTGATCTATAATAAGCTATCGCGAGTGACGAATGATAAGAAAATTATAAGTCAATTAGAAACATATGTTAATGGTATGTAATGCGATATTTGATACGATATCGACAACGAGGCTTCCCATCAATGTCGTTAGTAATACGTACTTACTACGTAAATAATCGTTAAGATATTATGTTTCTTCAAATTTCGCTATTTGTATGATTACGCTGAATACACAATGAAAATAACGAAATATTTACATGAAGGAAACTCTTATTCGAGATTATTCTCATTTTAAATAGAAATACAGTGAGTACTTCTACTATATGGTTATTAACGTACAATATGATGGATACTAAACAGACAATAAATTTCAGTAAACCGATGAATTTAATTTGCCGAAGAGGATAATCCGCGTCCCGCGAGCTTTGTTCACAGTTTATTGAGCACGCTTATATTATTATATCGCTCTTTATTATTGTTCACATGTTATTTATTTTTAGATGCGTTTGATAATAATTTTATGATGTGTTTAATTTTTTATGTTTGTTTTATATCATTTCGTACTCATACATTAAATAGATATTACGAAAACGAATTTACAAACAAGCCGATACATTAGTTGATGTCAATATCGCAAGAATTGTATTAAAAGTGTAAATATCCACTTTGCATTCACTAATGCCTGATCTCGAGCGCTTGGTCCGAAATTACAAATCTAGCTCGGAATGAAATTAAATTCTCAATAGAAATTTTGGAATAGCGTCGCTGTGCGCGGCGCCGAGCTGTTCTCATTCCGCACTTCTATTACAAAACAAAATTGTTTCCAACTGTGCATACACAAAGATTTCGCTAAAATTACTTCCCACACAACAATACCAGTACGCCGGCCGCCGCACGCGCTCCCGCCAGCGTGCCACCGGCGTGCCACCGGCGTGCCACCGGCGTGCCACTCGCGTGCGCCGCGCCGACCCACATACGCGTCCCGCACTCATTCAAATAGTACACAATAAAAACCATATAATGTGAGACAATACGTTCTTGTCTCAACAGGAAACTGCAATTAAACGTAAATCATTGAATATGCGAGAAGCTGCGAGACGTTGAATATGTGAGACTTACTCTTATATTCTTATATAATCGTAGGTTTCTACTCACTTACTAATAAACTTTTTTAACTTTGGGTTTTTTTACTTCATCTACCTAACTCTAACCACAACCTATTCTTTGACAACCAACGGAAACGTATTCAAAATTCCCTTTTATTAAATTACAAGAATTATGATTACGATGCCAATAGAACTAACTTAACCCCTCAATTTTCATCCTCTTAAAAGAAAGAAGTAATTCTCCGTAGCGTCGTAGCCACAATCGTAGCCGCTACCACGCTACGAGTCTACGAGGCCTGTCACCGAGCTACCTGTCGCACTTTATTACGATACGGCTTAAAGACTTATTTATTGGCACTCGATCGTCAATACTGTCTTCAAATACCTGATCTATTTCGCTGTCAACGTTCATAAACATTATTTTAAAGAAATATGTTCTTGCCATATTAATCATAGTCGTACAAGAGGGCTTCAACTTTAAAAGGATGTCGACGATTTTATGAAAACACATATTACACATTAATATTTGTAGAAAATTTTGAAATTGTATAATACACAGGTTTTAATAATTAAAATAATATACATATAATATATTAAATATTATGGAGGTATATTGGAGAAGTAAATTAATATGAGAATTTATAAATATATGAAAAAGGAACTAAAGTGTACAGTGATATACATTTAAGTGTTTTTTTAATTTTGATAGTTTGTAGTTATTTAAGACAATTTCGTTTTACATTATTGTTATTTTACCTTAGTTAATAAGTGTATACAAATGTATATAATAATAATGTTTAAATTAAACCATTTGTATCCTGTTATTATGTTATGTTATATGTATGTATTAAAATATGTATGTATCTATGTACACATATTAAAATAGAGCATGTTAAAAAATTTTTTACTACTTCTACTACTTAGCTTACATTATAAAAGTTTAATTGCGACACGTACTCACAGACACATGAGCTACGAAGGCCGGCGACTACTTCACGTTATTTCACTGGTTTTCGGTTTGCACTAAATTGTTTACTGAACTGTGTAAAAGTTGCGCATATTTATGTAAATGCTTTAAACTACTTTCGAGTGTAAATCATCAGAAAACAAAATGATTGACGTCACTTGAGTCGGTTGTGGCAAGTCCGCTAGTTCCGCGGGATCGAGGAAAACGGCCGGGAGCAGCGTGCGGGGGCGGCGCGGCGGCGGCGGTCGGGCACACGACTGCCGGCCGCCGCCGCGCGACCGCGGCACTGCGCGCGCACCGCGCCGACACCGCGACACCGCGACACTGGCTGACACCGCTACATCGTGACACTACGCCGACACCACGACAGGGAGCTATGTTTGCGCTATCATAATAAATCGCACGTCAAACAAATCCGTCATCTTGCAGAGTGAAAGTGTAGTCCTACCCTTGAGCTGACTCGAGCAAAAACTTTCGCGAAGCATTGTACTAAATAATTTTGAATAATCTAATGATAGTGGAGTTCAATTGTATAACAAAGCGTCGTAATATGCTGTGTACGAATATGTCAACTGTTATTATAAAAGTAATGACAGTAAGTGTCGAGCATGATTTCCGATATATGGCCCGTTGCTAGTCAACTTATTTTAGGAGCGACTTGCTTTTATTACATTCTCTTCTGGTAGAAAAATTTCAGATTATAAAATAAGAAAAAGGAACAAAAATAACCAGAACAGCGCTTTCCATGTGGAGTTCCCGAAGGATATAGATGAAGTTGAATCGTGCCCACGAAAACTGAACTCTGCTCTAGTACCAAATTATAAGAGCGTAATCTCAGGTTGTAGACGACAAAAGAGGTTCTTCTAGAAGACCTCAGGACGATCAGTTGCTAAATTATTACAAACTAATAAAGTAATTTATTGCATTTTTTCGATGTCATAAAAAAGGGCTATATGACTGGGAAGTATTATAGGAAGACCAAAGAGTAAGGTTACAATAGAATGAAGCGTATGGATGTGTTCCTTTGCTTTGTCTACGTCAAAGATATTATGAAAATGTAAATACACATAGAAATTAAGTAATATAAATATTATATACATTTGTTCTCTCTCCAACCTCTGCAGAACTCGAAAATTTCAACAAAACTTAATAAAATTCTCTATGTGCATCTATTGTATTGTGTGCGTAAACACATACTGTACCCAAAAGCTGTATTTTCCGATAGAATTTTGGTTAAATTTACATACTGTCTCCGGCTGCGGACGTGAGAGCTTCTTACAAGGACGTGTCGACGACAACTTCTTACACTTCACTCGTATTCCCCACTACTTTGAGTGCTTTATAAACAATTTTAGAAGATTTAAAAATATATAGGGTGTAATTATATCTTTCATTATATCTTGTTTCTTTTTATAAAATAAATACATTTATAGCTTAACCACTCTGAATAAATATATCTCTTAAACTTTTTTTAATATTGTTATCGTTAAAACAGCCCCTCGGGGATATCACAGGATCAACGATGGGCAGAGAGCACCAGGGAGCGCTCGCGAGTGCGGTCGTTATCCTGATACAAGTTTTCATATCAACAACATCACAGGTCGCGTAACGAGTTGCAAACGCCAGTAGCAAGCGAACACGAGCGCACGCGGATACTTCGCTAAACACGTAAAATATTTTGTGATGGAAAAAATCATTCTGTTCCAACTTTGGCACTTAATTTGTGGCATAAAGTGAAATAGGAGTATTTTACGACTCGTGTCGACTCTTTTTATATTCTCTACGAGGTCACGTCATAAAAAGTATAAAATGCGTACAACAGACCGTCGCGTCGGAGAACAAGCGCCAGCGAAACAATAACTGGGCGATTTATAAAACAAGCGAATTCTACGTACATATGTAGTGTCCTACGAGACCCATTCAACATGTCACCGTTCAGTCGATTATATTCATTCTATTTATAAGCGGCCTGAACCGAGAGACTGCCTGTACCCAAGATGTATACAATGGTAAATTTATTTACCAAAATATTTTCATGCTTCATAATAAAAGAGGTAAAATGACCGTGTTTTTATTGAAAACGTTATCAGCGCGCGGCGCCGCTGTTTAGAGTGCGGATAACTTGCAAACAAACAAACAAACAAACGTAGCACAATTAACTAAGATAAATAAGGGCAATTTGTTTGCTCGGAATTTTACCACTTCAGCGATTTTTTCGCAGAGTCTTATCTTGCGAGCGCCGATGGTGCCGTGCGGGGCTCTGACTGTGTTTACAAAAACAGGCTTGAAAATTATAAAGATTCTTTTACATAATGAGCTTGCAAGTTTAATGAACACTAGCGTATTTTGGCAATTTAATTTGGTATTTAAGGAGCGTCATCTGTAACTGACCATATAATTCGAGAGTAATTTTTATAAGTAGAGACATTCATTTAAATAAAGTAAATGTTTGATAAATCTTGTCTGTTTTTATGTGAACATAAACATTTGTAAAAGAAAAATAACATAAATCCTGTTTTCAACAAACTGCTGTCCACTTGCTTCCAAGTCTCAGCACTCTGTCACGCTGATGGACGTCGAGGATACTCGCTTTTATAGCCGTGACGTTGACGCTCTCAGGTACGTTTCTGCTCACTTCGGTCACGGCCAAGTTGGCTTTATGCTGATTTAATAACTTTACCTGACCCCTCAATCGAGTTCGCTTTCAATTTTTCATGGTTGATAATAAAACAGTTTTAAAGTTCGCTCGGAAATTGGCGCAGTTGAAAGTCTCAAAGTTCCGCTCTGGACGAGATCGGCGGCAGTTTTTGTAAATAAGTAGGAGAAAGTTACCACCGCCGCAAGTCCGCGACCGCGCCGCGCATATGCAAGCGGTACTCTTTACGAACAGTATTATTTTAAGTGGGAACAGCCGCTCTTTATGCACATATAACTGTAATATTATCCTGACTTACTTTATATATAACTGAGGAGTATCCCTATAAGCGAGACTCCTCGTACTTACGGAAAACTCAATAGCAAGTTCAATCTGTCTATTCGCAAAAAGAAGACACTAACTAAATAAAATAAAAGTGTTTAAAGAGGACACTCCAGAAAGGGTCTCGCCGCTCGCATTGCGCGCTAAGCCACGAGACCACGCGTCTACATCTAACTAGTCTATAGCTTTACGAGCACGAGGCGTGATGAAATCTGCACTTCGCAGCTCGCTTCAAGGGCGCTCGTCTTTATGACTCGTTATCTCAGTTCTTCTCGACACCGCAGCTCATATAAGCTCTTTAATGAAGCCCCAATGGGCTATGTCAAGTAATTGAAAATGTTATTATAGTGCAGGTATTAGGTGAATTAAAATATGTTACAGAAACAGTTTATTAGCAGCTAATCCTAACTAATGCACGTGCTATAATGTAAAGATTAATTTTATGGTATTATAAATATCGTTAATACAACTAAAAGAAAGTTATGCTTATAATATGTTAAAAATAAATATGCCTACTTTTTCATTTTGCCACAGTATTTTTTGCTGTCTGTGTAAAATGAACTAAGCGGCAGGCGGTTGCAGGTGAAATGCAATAAAGCAGTGTGCGCTTTCCCTGCCTCCTCTTCTCGGACAAGACGCTAAACAAAAAAAAACAGTCCTCTGCTTGTTTCACGGAAACCTCACCGCCCGTCGAAGCCAATCGCGTAACCACCGACCGCCCGCCCCCCCATCTACCCTCGCCCCCCTCCCACTTGCTGCCCTCAACCCCGTCAGATGTAGCGCCCATCTGCTCCCGCTTGCCGCTTCCTTCTACAGAAATGAAAAATTGACTTATATCCGATTTGATTATAGGATTTTTAAACATAAATATCTGTTTTATGACTTTGCTCTAAAGATGTTATCTGAAACAAGCTGAAATAAGAAAGCTAAATGGAACGTCCTATTTGCTAGCAATTTTTAGCTTTTCGTTTTAGTCACATATATATATGTTGGATACATAACAGTACACTATTTATGTACTTACTTATCTTAAACATTACTTATAATTTGTACTATTTTAAGTCTTATATGTGAAACGTATAAAAATATGTTACATTTAGATTTTATTAAATAAAATATTTTTTATATATTATCGAAAACTGTCGATACTTACTCAACCTCTATTTTCTACAAATGTTCACTGTAATAACCGTAACAACCACAGTAGGAACTAGTTCACATCATTGCTTTCATAACCTTATAATTTATTATGAAACCATATACGGTCAACTTTAATTGTATCGTTTCGAAGGATATATGTATTACATTACAAGTCCCCAAAATTCTTAAAAATTGACTTTATAAAGGTGAAACAGTTAGAACAGTTTTTCATTATAGTTTCCATGGTAATATTCATATCTGGTATTACTACACGTAGCTAAAATATAAAATAATTTCTTCATAAACATATTGTACAAGACTTGATCATACAAGTATTATATACTACTACAGTCATATACACACACACACACAAACACACACTACATACCTACACGTACTTGTACATATGTAATACCTATATAGGTATTGTTTGCGGACGTCACATGTGTGAGAGTTATGAATGCCGGCGTCGATGGAGCGAAGCAAAGTTAAGAGAAGCAATAAAAGCGCGTCCGATAAAGAGAGACAATGCGCTCTCTGCACCCAGTGCACCGTACACCGTGCACCGTGCCCCGTGCACCGTGCACCGAGTGTATACCGCACCTGTTACTTTATTCAAATAGCTCATTATTGAAATCGCTGAGCAGATCATATTGATAATATGAAAACACGTACGATTTGTAATGTTGTCTATGAAGTCCATCCTAAATATCCTTAGTGGGTTATTAAGTTTCATTTACTTTGACGTAACGTATGACAAAACACAAAGCATCTACAAGTATGCAGAAAAATTGGTATCTGATTTTAACATTCAATAAAATGTTTCAATAGAATCTCACACTTTTCACGCTTAAATCAAAGTGTAGGTATGACGTAGATGTGTGCTGTACGCTGGTCGTAGCCCGGAGGTAAGAGATAAGTAAAAGAGTGCGGAAGAAATCGAGTGAACAGTAATTGACTCGGAACAAAGAGACGCTCGCGTCGCCAATAAAAGCTTTTAACGCGAGATGCGACGCGAGATAAAAAACAGCCGAGCGACTCTGAGAGACCACCGATAGCGACTTGCTTTATTTGCTTCACGCCGACCTCCGCCGCCCGAGCTACTGTCACACTGTACTACCGTACTGCTATACTACTACTGTATGCACCACCTAATCTGATAAATGTGTCTAAATGAACAATAATGATGTATTGTACTGCGGTTTATCATTTGCAATAACAATGCAATTAATAATATTGTATTTCGCCCGAATTTAGAACTTTCTAAAGAAAAACGTTTTATTTAATGTCAGCCGAAAATTAACCTTCGTAATGGTTGAACGAAGCGCGCTGGTGCGACTGATCCTCGCCTTGAAAATGTGATTACATTGTGCGCCCGGACAGACGCGACCCCTCGGTCGCGGCGTCCCCGGGTCCCCGATGTCCCTGGGGCAGACTATTTTGCGGCCAATCCAAGCACACAAAATGTCGACCTTGCTTAAACTTCGCTACCAAAGACATATCTATATTTCTCTATTGTGTCGATTAAGTATCGGCCCATACGCTTGAAAATGTGGTGCTACGATATATTTATCTTTAACACAGAAATAAATCCATCTTAGACTTCATATCGCTTATTTTTCAGTCAGATGTCAGTATAACCACGTTGCACGTTGAACGTTGCACGTTGCATGTTGCACGTTGCACGTAGCATGTGCGTTTATTGTCACTAATGTTTCCTGCTGCTGTCACGAACACGTTTGGAACACACTGCAACATGTCGTTCCGCCACCAACAGAAGCAAGAACATTTACATATGGGCCGCTGGAGACTGCTGTAAAACAATTTATTAGAATTTTCACCAAGTTATTTTTTAATATAGTAAGTCGCTTTGCAACATTAAGTTTTTAAGGTTAAAAATGAAACTGTTTTAAAAGCATTAATCGCATATATTTTGGTATTCAAAAATATATGTTAGGAAACCCTAAGTCTCAGGCAGGCAAAACACAGGTAAGTAGTTTCATTTAAAATGTATAATAATGGCGAAAAACAAAGTTTTTTCCAAATTGTCATTGATTCATGGTTAAAGAAATGTTTCACAAATCTAGCTTTCTTTAATGGAATTCCATGAAGTTGACTGCCATGATTATACAATAATACTAGTATACAGCAGTAGTTACGTAGTGGAGCGAGTGTCGTCGCGTCCGCGTTATCTCGCGTAACAAATAGCGAGCGCACTTCTCGCAGCATGCTTTATAGTACGTTCGAGATGCTGCATACTAATTCACTCTTTATCAAGCAAAGCTTTGTCTACAGGGACGGCTCTTATAAACTACGGTGACCTGCCTTTATTCAGATTATTGGCTTTATGCTTGCAGACTGCGTGTTACTGCTGCTTATGCAGCTTGCATTTCAATTTCAGTACAAAATGTGATGATTCAAAATTGAAGTTTTTTAAATTCCCCGTAAATTACCATATTTCAATGTCTTAGTGTCAGACACTTTTGTGTTTATTATATTACTTTGGTATAAGATAATTTACTCCAAAATATATAAAACCTAAAGATTGAGCTTATTGACATATGTATGTAGGCATGCACCAGCCGCGCTGCGCCGCATGTATGTATAAGGTGGCTGAGTAAGTGGCTTGTACTTTTTAATATAAAAAAAAGAAAAATATAACAAAACCAATATTTGCTATACAAGTTACTTACATTTATAACAGTACCTTTATGTCCCACCTACCCGTATCGCCGCGCAATCCATTTAATGTTGTGAGGACAACTAAAAAAGGGATCCCTTTTCTAATATTTTATTGTAACGCCTAATTTACGACATGAAACTAAAAGAGAAGTATTTGACGCGTGTCGGTGTTTTGTCGTCGGTAAGGTCTCACGTCGTCCCGACTCTCAGACATCATAACACCCTGACACCCTGACACCCTGACACTTCTACATGACAACCATTTGTGGAAAAAACAAGCGCGCCTGCAAAACGGAAACTAGGGAACAGCTTTTAAAAGTACAATGAGGCCCTTTCCGGACGCCGACTCCTAACTGCCGTCGATTTATCTATAACCCATTAAACCGCTTTCGATGTTCCATTGATGGCGTCCAAAATATACAACGCTTAAAGTGCTTAGCAATGAACACCGAACAGGTTTTTATTCTAAAATTATTAGCGAATTTAATTTACAAATAAGTATTAAGAATACACAATATATTTTAAAATTATGTTATTAGCTTCTTATTATAAAGTGTAATTTATTTGGTAACAAGTCGCCTGATAACGCTATCAGGTGAAGTTGAGCGACGTAATGTTTACTGTAACAAAACAGGCCATTTTTTTCTTGTCAATACCACGAAACAACAAAGACACAGTCATTTCTACCTCGTGATGTCCTTCGTGTCCACGATCTGTTATTTCCAAATTTAAAAAAGTATTCCAGTATTCCGTTAATCTGAGCCAATATTATAAGCTCCTCGTAACTTCAATTTCACCTTGCCCCGCATAATGTAAGTTGATTTGACTTTTTGACCAGTGGACTTGATATTATGTCAAAGCAATGATGATATACATTCGCAATGTAAGTATATTATTTTTCACTAATTTTCAGTCAATATTTATGTTTAGTGTATGTTAATATTTACTATTTTTAAAGTGTTATTCCACACTTAGGATTAGAAAACGTATACAAGCGTTCTGACCGGTCCTAATCCCGCTGCGTTCAAATTTTTATACGTTTTTTCAAAAAGGTTTTCTAATCCTAAGTTTGGAATAACACTTTAAAAATAGTAAATATTAACATAAAATAGCAATCTCTCTTATTAAACGATTATTTCTTAATAATCTTTAAGATGTAGAAATTTGTAAAAATCTCTCTACAAAAATGCTAACAACATAAATATGTTGTAACAAAAAGTATAAGAATTTCGACGTAGCTCGTTGTAGAACGCATGGCTTAGCGGTTAGAGCGCTTGGACGGTATCCAAGAGGCGCGGGTTCGAATCCCGCTTTGTTCAAATTTTTATACGTTTTTTCAAAAATGTTAGTTTTCTAATTCAAACTTTGAGGTGCTATTAGTGTTCTTTCTGTTCTAAATGTATAAACAAGATTACTTGTAACCAGTAAGAAAATAAAACATTAAGTATACTTCAAATTATACCACCATTACCAACATACAACGCTTAACGATAATATCTAGGATAAGTACGGGTTTATACTCTTCATGACTTTATAATACTGACTAAATATGATGATTTTTATTTGTTATCGAATTAATTATTAATTAATCTAAAGTACACATTGAAAAACTTTACTAATACGCCATTTTCATATTTTACACTTTTAACAGCT